>MU689048.1:0-46807 GCA_026770625.1 Nicotiana glauca | reverse complement strand
TTTTTGGAATTTTTGGGAAAAACTTGGGAAAATCATTTTTATGCATTCAAATTGATTCATATAGTGTTTATTAAAGTAATTGAACAATTTGTGATTAGATTCGAGCGAATTGGAGGTGGAACCACGAGGTAAAGCGATAGTTGAGTATTAAGTGAATTTCAAGGCTTTGAGGTAAGTGTTTGGTTTAACCCTAGCTTGAGGGAATATGAGTTGAGTCTTGTTGCTAATTGCTATGTGATCGAGTACGATGTATATGCATGGTGACGAGTATCTATACATTGGTATCTAGCATGATCGTGAGTCCTTATAATGTGATTATCATGACTTGGTTGTGAATTCCGTGTTTCTTGGAGGATTTCTATATGTTGTGAATGACATGTGAACAGTAAAATGATTATTTAATTCCTGGGAGCATTGGCTCAAATTGTGATATGAATATTGAGAGTGTATAAAACGACTTGATTCTTTGGTGCATGGGCTCAAAATAGTAGAGTGAAGAAAGAGAAGGCGTTGTTGATTATTCCCTTGCCGGGACGTTTGGTTGAACTTGTTGCCTTCTTTCCCTTGCTGGGATTTCGTCAAATATTTGCTTATTTTTATGCCCCGTAATTTTGACTGTTGTTTGGGGAGTCAGACTGTTAAATGATATTGAGGATCGGGTTTTACGCCGCAACAATGATATTGAGGATCGGGTTGCACGCCGCAACAATGATATTGAGGGTCGGGTTGCATGCCGCAACAATGATATTGAGGGTCGGGTTGCACGTCGCAACAATGATATTGTAGGTCGGGTTGCACACCGCAACAATGATATTGAGGGTCGGGTTGCACGCCGCAACAGTGGTATTTGTGGAGCGGGTTGCATGCCGCAATAGTGGTATTTGAGGAGCAGGTTGCATGCTGCAATAGTGGTATTTGTGGAACGGGTTGCACGTCACAGCAGTGGTATTTGTGGAGCGGGTTGCACGCCGCAACAATGGTATTTGTGGAGCGGTTTGCATACCGCAACAGTTATTGATACCATGTGTTTGTATTGAGTATTGGTTCCTTGTTCATTGTGAATCTAAGCTACTTTAGTTTATTACTCGGGGTTACTGTTAATATTGTATCTCCCCATAGCATGTTCCCCCCTCCCATGTTATTAATTGCCTTGTATTCGATTTCTGCTGTATATTTATGACTGCACAGGTTTATGTGGTGTCCAGTCTAGCCTCGTCACTACTTCGCCGTGGTTAGGCTAGACACTTACCAGCACATGGGGTTGGTTGTGCTGATGCTACACTTCTGTACATATTTTTACAGGTCCTAGTTTTGAGAAGCAGTAATAGCATTAGTATGGGAGCAGGCTTTCATTTTCACGAGACTGAGGTAGTCTTCCCTCATTGTTTTCGAGATAGATAGCTTATATATTTCTTTTAGACCATTGTATTTAGTATATTCTTAGTAGTTCGTGAGTACTGTGATACCAAATCTTGGGTAGAGGCTATGATTGACTGTTCCGCATTTTGATTCGTAATTATAAATCAGGCTTCCGCTATTATTCTTGTTAAATTTCATGTTCTATATTGATGCTATAAACTGTTAAAGTAATTGTCTAGTAATGAAAGGGTAAATAAGTTGGCTTGCCTAGATACCACGAGTAGGCGCCATCACGATCCCGATGGTGGGAAATCCGGGTCGTGACAAGTTGGTATCAAAGTACTAGGTTACATAGGTCTCACAACTCACAAACAAACTTAGTAGAGTCTGAGGGGTAGGTGCAGAGATGTCTGTACTTGTTCCCCAGAGTCTATTGAGTTAGGAAAAATCTCTCATTTGTTCTTTCTTGTCGTGCGATTTGGTTTCTCAATGCTGATTGAATTTCTACTCTGTTCTTTTGCAGATGGCGAGAACACGCGCTTCCTCATCCATCGATCAGCAATCCGAGCCTCAGGCAGCTCCGGCTAGAGGTAGAGGATATGTCCATGCTAGGGGCCGAGGTAGGGGTAGAGCCCAGCAACCAGTAGCAGCACCAGTGGCGGAGCCTCAGGTTGAACTTGACGAAGAGGTTCCGGCTCTAGCCCAGACAGTTTCGGTAGGCCCAGCTCAGGTCCCAAAGGGGTTTATTGCTACCCCAATTCTTTAGGACACCTTGGTCCGGTTGGTTGGCCTCATGGAGAGTGTCACCCGAGCAGGATTGTTTCCTATAGCACCAACCACTTCTCAGGCTGGAGGAAGGGCCCAGACTCTTGCTGCACATACTCCGGAGCAGGTAGCTCCTCAGACTCAGATTCCACCAGTTCAGACAGCTGTGGCAGTTTAGCCGGGGGTAGTTACATAGGCCGGTGATGGAGCGGCTATGTCCGTATATGCCTTGTGGAGGCTGGACAGGTTCACCAAGCTCTTCACTGCTACATTCAGCGGAGCTTCTTCTGAGGACCCCCAAGATTTCTTAGATAGCTGCTACGAGGTTCTTCGGAACATGGGCATTGTGGAGTCCAATGGAGTTGATTTTGTGGCGTTTCGTCTATCTGGATCCGCCAAGTCTTGGTGGAGGGATTACTGTTTAGCCAAACCAGCAGGGTCGCCGCCTTTGACTTGGGATCAGTTTTCGGAGTTGTTTCTAGAGAAGTTTCTTCTCGTTACTCAGAGGGATGCTTACCGGAGGCAATTTGAGCGCCTCTAGCAGGGGTTTATGACAGTCACCCAGTATGAGACTCGATTTATCGATCTAGCTTGCCATGCCCTCGTCATACTCCCCACTAAGAGGGAGAGGGTGAGGAGATTCATTGATTGTTTGATTCAGCCTATTCGTCTTCAGATGGCTAGGGGTGGGGGTAGGGATCATAGAGGTGGAGGTCGAGACTGTAGAGGTGGAGGCCGGACCGCCAGAGGTAGGGGTCAGTCGGTAGCCGATCATCCCAGAGACATGGTTCAGGGAGGTGGGGTTGAGCCCCAATTTTATGCTTTGCCAGCTAGACCAGAGGCCGAGTCGTCAGATGTTGTTATTACAGGTACTATTCTGGTTTGTGATAGAGATGCGTTAGTGCTATTTGACCCTGGGTCTACATATTCACAAGTGTCGTCTTATTTTGCACCCTGCCTGGCTATGTCTAGTTATGCTTTGGACATTCCTATTTATGTATCTACACCGGTGGGTGACTCCATAGTAGTCGACCGGGTGCACCGTTCCTGTGTGGTTGTGTTTGAGGGTCTTGAGACCCGTGTTGATTTATTTCTTTTAGACATGGTGGATTTCGATGTTATTTTGGGGATGGATTGGTTGTCCCCGTATCATGCTATCTTAGATTGTCACGACAAGACCATGACCTTGGATTTGCCAGAATTTCCCCGACTAGAATGGAAAGGGACCTCAGGTCATGCCACCCGCAGTGTTATTTCATATGTTAAGGCTCGACGCATGGTCAAGAAGGGGTGTTTAACTTATCTAGCGTATGTTCGCGACTCCTGCGCAGAGGTTCCTTCTATTGACTCTGTTCCTATTATTCGGGAGTTCCCCGAGGTTTTCCCTTCAGACCCGCCGGGTATGCCGCCCGACAGGGATATTAATTTCTGTATTAATCTGGCTCCGGGAACGCAGCCCATTTCTATTCCGCCATATCGCATGGCCCCGCCAGAGTTAAAAGAGTTAAAGGACCAGTTGCAAGATTTACTAGAGAAGGGTTTTATCAGGCCTAGTGTTTCTCCTTGGGGTGCGCCGGTGTTATTTGTGAGAAGAAGGATGGATCGATGTGGATGTGTATTGATTACCGACAATTGAACAAGGTGACGATAAAGAAAAAGTATCCACTGCCAAGGATTGATGATCTGTTTGACCAGCTTTAGGGAGCAAAGGTATTCTCAAAGATAGACTTGAGATCTGGCTACCATCAGCAAAAGATTAGGGTGTCTGATGTCCCTAAGACAGCATTCCGCACTCGATATGGGCACTACGAGTTTTTAGTCATGTTATTTGGGTTGACCAATGCCCCAGCAGCATTTATGGAGTTAATGAATCGAGTGTTCAGGCCATATTTAGACTTATTCGTGATAGTCTGTATTGATGATATTCTGGTATACTCCTGCAGCAAGGAAGAGCACGAGCAGCACCTCAGAGTAGTTCTTCAGACTCTGAGGGATAGTCAGCTATATGCTAAGTTTTCAAAGTGCGAGTTCTGGTTGAGTTGGGTTGCATTTTTGGGTCATATTGTATCAGCAGGGGGTATTCAGGTAGACACGAAGAAGATTGAGGCAGTCAAGAATTGTCCTCGACCAGCTTCAGTGACCGAGATTCGGAGTTTCTTGGGGTTAGCAGGTTATTACCGTCGGTTCGTAGAGGGATTTTCTTCTATTACAGCCCCGATGACCAGATTGACCCAGAAGGGTGCCCAGTTCAAATGGTCAGATGAGTGTGAGGTGAATTTCAGAAGCTTAAGGCAGCTATGACTACGGCACCGATATTGGTTTTGCCCACGGGTTCAGGGCCTTACACAGTCTATTATGATGTTTCCCTTATTGGGCTTGGAGCAGTATTGATGCAGGATGGAAAAGTCATTGGCTATGCTTTGAGACAATTGAAGATCCACGAGAAGAATTATCCGGTTCATGATCTAGAGTTGGCAGCTATTGTTTATGCTTTAAAGATTTGGAGGCATTATCTATATGGCGTGACGTGTGAGGTGTATACAGATCACAAGAGCCTTCAGTACCTGTTCAAGCAGAAGGAGTTGAATGTGAGGCAGCGAAGGTGGTTAGAGTTGTTGAAAGATTATGATGTTACTATCTTATACCACCCGGGTAAGGACAATGTGGTAGCCGATGCATTGAATAGGAAATCCACCAGCTGGGTAGTCTTGCTTATATTCCGACCAGCCAGAGACCGCTTGCTTTAGATGTTCAGGCATTGGCCAATCGATTGGTGAGATTAGATATTTCTGAGCCTAGTAGAGTGTTAGCTTGCACGGTTGCCCGTTCTTCTCTATTGGAGCGTATCCGTGATCGGCAGTTTGATGATCCCCATTTGTGTGTCCTGAGAGACACGGTGCAGCGTGGAGGTGCCACGAAGGTGACCTTAGATGATGATGGTGTTTTGAGATTGCAGGGGCGAGTTTGTGTGCCCAATGTTGATGGGATTTGAGAGTTGATTTTAGCGGAGGCCCATAGCTCTCGGTATTCTATTCACCGGGGCACCACGAAGATGTATCAGGACTTACGGTAGCATTATTGGTGGTGAAGAATAAAGAAGGATATTGTTGCGTATGTGGCTCGGTGTTTGAATTGTCAGTAGGTCAAATATGAGCATCAGAGGCCCGGTGGTTTGTTTTAGAGGATTGACCTTCCCGAGTGGAAGTAGGAGAGGATTACCATGGATTTCATTACAGGACTTCCGTTGACTCGGAAGAAGTTTGATGCTATTTGGGTCATTGTGGCTAGACTGACCAAATTAGCGCATTTCATTCCAGTAGCAGTCTCCTATTCATCCGAGAGGTTAGCTGAGATTTATATCAGGGAGATTGTCCGCCTTCATGGTGTGCCGGTATCCATCATTTCGGACCGGGGTATGCAGTTTACCTCGCGTTTCTGAAGAGCAGTTCAGCAAGAGTTGGGCACCCAGGGCCAGTTGAGCACAGCATTCCATCCTCAGACGGATGGTCAGTCCGAGCGGACTATACAGATTTTGGAGGATATGCTCCGAGCTTGTGTCATTGATTTTGGAGGCTCGTGGGACCAATTTTTGCCTTAGCAGAGTTCGCCTACAACAACAGCTACCAGTTCAGCATTCAGATGGCTCCGTATGAGGCGTTGTATGGTAGGCGATGTCGGTCTCTAGTTAGATGGTTTAAGTCGGAAGAGGCTCAGTTATTGGGTACAGACTTAGTTCAGGAGGCCTTAGATAAGGTCAAGATCATTCAGGACATGCTTAGTTCGGCTCGATCGCAGCAAAAGAGTTATGCGGACCGTAAGGTTCGAGATGTGGATTATATGGTTGGTGAGTGGGTATTGCTCCGGGTATCGCCTATTAAGGGCGTGATGAGGTTCAGAAAGAAGGGCAAGCTTAACCCTAGGTACATTGGTCCATTTGATATTCTTGATCGAGTAGGAGAGGTGGCTTATAGACTTGCATTGCCACCTAGCTTATCAGCAATGCATCCAGTTTTTCATGTGTCTATGCTTCGGAAGTATCACGGCGATCCTACCCATGTGTTAGACTTCAGCACTGTCCTGTTGGACAAGGATTTATCTTATAAGGAAGAGCCGATAGCTATTCTAGACCGGCAGGTTCGTCAGTTGAGATCTAGGAGTTTTCCCTATGTTCGTGTTCAGTGGAGAGGTCAGCCCCCTGAGGCCTCGACCTGGGAGTCCAAGTCTGATATGCGGAGCCGTTATCCACATCTGTTCCCCGACTCATGTACTTTTTTCTTTTGTCCGTTCGAGGACGAACGGTTGTTTTAAAGGTAGAGGATGTGATGACCCAAAGGGTCATCACCTGTTTCCTCATTCTTTCCGTGCTTCCGAGGCCTTGAAAACCTTATTTTTACTTGTCTTGATTTGCGTGCGCAGTCCGAGCACGTAGCCGGAAAGCTTTTATGTTGAAATATGTGAATTCTGTGAAAAATTTGAAGAATTTTTATATTAATATGATTAAAGTTAACTTTGGCCAACATTTTGGGTAAACGGACCCAGACCCGAGATTGGACGGTCCCGAAAGGTCCGTAGAAAAATATGGGACTCGGGCATGTGCCTGGAGTTGAATTCTGAGGTCTAGAGCCCGAGGAAAGAATTTGTCTGTTAAATTGTTTTTCTAAAATTATTAAGGAGAATGGAGATGAAAATTGATCAAAAGACTGAGGTATCGGGCTCGTATTTTGGTTCCGACGCCTGGTGCAAGTCTTATATATTGTTTAAGCGCTTTCTGTGAAGTTTGGTCGAAATCGGACGTCGTTTGATGTGTTTCGGACTATAAGTTCCAAGTTTGAAAGTTCATGAAGTTTAGAAGAAAAATCATGTGTTTTGAGGCTTGATTCTATGTAAATGATGTTAATTTCGCGATTTGATCGCACGAGTAAGTCCGTAAGATGTTTTTGAGGTTGTGTGCATGTTTGATTTGAAGCCCTAAGGGCTCGGGTGAGTTTTGGATAGGTGTCGACTTGCATTTTTGAACTTTGAAAAAAAATTACAGGTCAGGTCTGGTATTTTCGCATTTGCAAAAATATTCTCGCAAATGCGAGAGTCGGAATTGTGAATTCCCCATCGCAAATGCAAAGAAGGGGGAAGGCTGGGCCAGATTGCAAATGCGATCAATACTTTGCAAATGCGAAGTCCGCACTTAGGCCCAGTGTTCGCAAATGCAAACCAAAATGTCGCAATTCCCAGGCCTGCATTGTTCGCAAATGCGAACCAATGTTCGCATTTCTCATATCCGAGGCCCAGCAAATTTTATACTTGGTCGAATTTTCATCACTTTTCACCATTCTTTCAAAACCCAAACACCATAGGTGATTTTTCAAGAGCAAACTTTCTTCCAAATCACTTGTAAGTTGATTTTTACTCGATTCTTTCAATCTTTAATATCATTAAACATGTTTTCCACTTGAAATCAAGGATTTCTATGGGTGAAATTGGGGTTTTTGGATAGAACCTAGGTTTTCCATAAAATGGGGAGTTGGACCTCGATTTTAGGTCCGATTTCAACAGAAATTACATATTTGAATTTGTGGGGGAATGGGTAACCGGGTTTTGATCCGAACCTAGAGTTTCGACCACGTGGGACCGGGGGCATTTTTGGAATTTTTGGGAAAACTTGGGAAAATCATTTTTATGCATTCAAATTGATTCATATAGTGTTTATTAAAGTAATTGAACAATTTGTGATTAAATTCGAGGGAATTGGAGGTGGAACCGTGAGGTAAAGCGAAAGTTGAGGATTAAGTGAATTTCAAGGCTTTGAGGTAAGTGTTTGGTTTAACCCTAGCTTGAGGGAATAGGAGTTGAGTCTTGTTGTTAATTGCTATGTGATCGAGTACGATGTATATGCATGGTGACGACTATCTATACATTGGTGACTAGCATGACCGTGAGTCCTTATAATGTGATTATCATGACTTGGTTGTGAACTCCGTGTTTATTGGAGGATTTCTATATGTTGTGAATAACATGTGAACGGTAAAATGATTATTTAATTCCTGGGAGCATTGACTCAAATTGTGATACGAATATTGAGAGTGTATAAAATGACTTGATTCTTTGGAGCGTGGGCTCAAAATAGTAGAGTGAATTATAAAATAAGAAAAGTAAGAAAGAGACGACGTTGTTGATTATTCCCTTGCCGGGAAGTTTGGTTGAACTTGTTGGCTTCTTTCCCTTGCTGGGATTTCGTCAAATATTTGCTTATTTTTATGCCCTGTAATTGTGACTGTTATTTGGGGAGTCAGACTGCTAAATGATATTGAGGATCAGGTTGCACGCCACAACAATGATATTGAGGATCAGGTTGCACGCCGCAACAATGATATTGAGGGTCGGCTTGCATGCCGAAATAATGATATTGAGGGTCGGGTTGCACGCTGCAACAATGATATCGAGGATCGGGTTGCATGCCGCAACAATGATATATGTGGATCGGGTTGCACGCCTCAACAATGGTATTTGTGGAGCGGGTTGCACGTCGCAATAGTGGTATTTGTGGAGCGGGTTGCACGTCGTAACAGTGGGATTTGTGGAGCGGGTTTCATACCGTAAAAGTGATATTTGTGGAGTGGGTTGCACGCTGCAAAAATTATTGATACTAGGTGTTTGTATTGAGTATTGGTTCCTTGTTCATTGTGAATCTAAGCTGCTTTAGTTTGTTACTCGGGGTTACTGTTAATATTGTATCTCCCCATAGCATGTTCCCCCCTCCTATGTTGTTAATTGCCTTGTATTCGATTTCTATTGTACATTTGTGACTGCACAGGTTTATGTGATGTCCAGTCTAGCCTCGTCACTACTTCACCGGAGTTAGGCTAGACACTTACCAGCACATGGGGTCGGTTGTGCTGATGCTACACTTCTGTGCATTTTTGCACATGTCTAGGTTTTGAGGAGCAGCAGCATTAGTACGGGAGCAGACTTTCATTTTCACGAGATCGAGGTAGTCTTGCAGGCGTCCGCAGGCCCGGCGTCTCTTCTTTATGTTCTCTTTTAGACTGTTGCCTCATTGTTTTCGAGACAGACAGCTTATATATTTCTTTCAGACCATTGTGTATAGTATATTCTTAGTAGTTCGTAAGTACTGTGACACCAAATCATGGGTAGAGGCTATGATTGACTGTTCCGCGTTTTGATTCATAATTATAAATCAGACTTCCGCTATTATTCTTGTTAAATTTCATGTTCTATATTGATGCTGTAAACTGTTAAAGTAATTTTCTAGTAATGAAAGGGTAATTAAGTTGGCTTGTCTAGCTACCACGAGTAGGCGCCATCAAGATCCCGATGGTGGGAAATCTGGGTCGTGACACGCGCCGTCGACCCTTGGCAAGTGCACATTTATTTATGTTGGATCGGGCCGTCGCCTCGGTACGATTTGTGCATGCTTGTAGTGCTGCCTGGACTTAATTAAGTTGTTACATGCCCCACTATGGCTCGAGATCATTTTGTTAATAATGAAAAGAAATCGTGGAAATTTCCTTTGAAAGAATTATGTGCTTACTTGTTTCCTCTATCTGGATTAACATCATGTCTAAAGATATAAATCCACTGTTTAATATGTATATTGAGGATAAAAAATCATTGGCTATTAAAGAGTGTCATAGTTGAACATCTCGTCTCTACCCCTTCGGGATTAGGTGGGAGACTCACTGAGTACACGTTGATTACATACTCATACTACACTTCTATGCATTTTGTTGCGCAGGTACGTATACCTCTAGCAGCCTACTGGGTATAGCAGCACGGATGATTCTGGGACTAGGTGAGCTGCATCATTCGAGGTGACCGCAACTGGGGTAGTCCCTTCCAGTGTACTATATTTACTTTCCGTCCACTGTATTTTGGACGGATGTTTTATTTTATTTCTCTTATCAGTAGTTGCTCATGTACTTGTGACACCGGGTTCTGGGGATGTATTTGGATTATTTGGAAATCTTAAAAGTTGTTTAAATATTTTATTTATTTATTCGGAAGGATACACTGAGTCTTGTTTAAAACGTATAAAAGAAATGTTTTTCAAAAGTGTTAAAATGAGATTTAATTAAGTATTTGAGTTGACTGGCCTGGCGGCGGTGTCCGGTGCCACCACAACCCTTAGTGGATTTTGGGTCGTGATAACATGGTATCAGAGAACTAGGTTCCCGTCGGTCTCACGAGTCATGAGCAAGTCTAGTAGAGTCTCACGGATAGGTACGGAGATGTCTGTACTTATCCTCGAGAGGCTACAGGGATGTTAGGAGTACTTCCCTTCTTGATTTCCTTTTTGTGCTGTTCGATTCCTTTGAGGCTTATGCCTTTGATTTCTTCCTACTCAATCTTATGCGAGCGCTTGTTATAAATCGAAATTTGAAGAATTGAGATGGCACTACAAATGTGGTGCGGGATGATTTTCCCGGTATAGTTGATTGGGCTATTATAGTCACATTATGGAGGGATATTATATTGTTTCAGCTCAGTAACAGGACTTCTAAGAGCCTTGAGGCTAGGCATTGTTTGCCATGATGCTTATGAGCAATTATTCCATAGTGTTGTTGTAATGGTAGGGTGTTGCCCATGTGTCGGGGCAGTGAATGAATTGAAGGGAGGTTTACTTAGCGTGTAATCAAGGGATTCAGTATTTTATTCCTGGAAGGGGAAAGTCAATCGAACTAAGGATGGTCAGGTGTGGGCTTATGGAAGTAATGAGGCTTGGTGTTTGCAAGCGTGGCTGAGCTTTCTTTTATGAAAGGGTGTCATGGTCCTGATTGAACGTACTAAGTTTATCGAAGTTATAATCTGCTACAATTTGCCTTTATGGCAGGATATTGTGAAATAGTATCGGAGTTACAACTGTCAGTTGTCATATGGTGCGGTGGTTTAGGATCGAATTAGAATTTCTAATGTTGATGGCTCAAGAAAGATGACCTTTGGAAAGGTTTAAAGTTAGTAGCAATGGTGGGTTCAAGTGCCACGAAGATAGATTTTATTTAAGGCAACAATTGAGCAACGAAGTATGAGGAAGGACATGTAGGAGGTTTCAGGCGGTGTTTAAAATTTCTAGAAGGCCAAGTATGCGAAGCAAGGTCGAGTGATCGATTAAGGAGATGAGTTCCGCCAAAGTGGGAGAGTGGCGGGTGTTGCATATGGGCTTGGTAGTAGGAAGACTACGTGCCCTAAGGAGAGTTTGGGCTATAATGCAGCAGAAGATTGGCATGGCGAAAAAGAGCTGCTTGAAATGGAGGAGGGTGCAGCATAACCCTGAAATGGAAGGATGTTGCCGCATATTTAATTGCTGTCCGCGAGGGGTGAATGGACTTGTGTAGCTGGAAGGTGAGCTCTGACTCAGGATGGGCTATTGGTGTCATAGTAAATGTACCCCGTGTAGTGACATGGGAAGATGTCGGGAGGTGATTCCCCTAGGTGGGTTATTCCCCGTGAGCAGATTAGCGGTCGCGTGGTTGAAAAAGCTTCTGCAAGGAATTATATTTGGTTGTTCAACAAAGAGATCGGTTGTTCGAATGTGGATGATGACTCAGAATATGAAAGATGGGGATTTACAGAAGGATCCCGAGAGATTTTGATAATTGGTGCCACGAGGTTAAGTCAATGAGAGGTAAAAAGGTCGGGCGAACTCAAGAATGGTAAAATGATGGGTTCAAACTAAGTGGGAGAGTCCCACTGCTTATGATTAGGATGTATGGTTAACTACTTCCATGATTTCTGGTTATTAGCATATTGATAGATTAATCTAGCTACGAGAAAAGACCATATGTAGTAAATTGGGCGGAGGAATTACTAAGGATGTGCTATGATTAGCCTTCTTGGCTCATGTTTGGACTTAGAAAAAGGTTTAGGATTTATGCCCGCTATAGATTCAGGTTTCAGAGGAAGTGATTTCGCCGGGTGCTTCGCCGAGAGAGTATTCGTGTGTTATAAGAATTACAGAGTGAATTATATTTGGGACCAAGTTAGAGAGGGTGGCTCTCAATAATGGTTCTAGTAATTTTAGAAGTTAAAGTGTGGTGCTCAATGATTTCAAGCCTATAAGTACAACTAAGAATCAAGCTTTGTAGCAGCTTATGAGAAGGTGCCCAGAAATGTTCTATGATGTGTTACCTTGTGGTGTAGTATTTGAGAAATGTGAAATAATTCATGAGATTTGAGACATCATGATCTCGCAATTCAAGGTCACTCGGGGTGAGTGTAGATGGAGTATGTAATGTGTTGAATGGAGTTAGTCTTGTATTTTTAGGCAAGCAAGGAGGAATTGAAGAAGGTAAATTGATTAGCCATAGTTGAATTGGCATATTGGGGCCAATGATCAGTTCGGTCCATGAGATCAAGTTATGTGTATGATTTGTGGGGGTATGTGTGAGGCCTGTCGGGCACTGTGATTGATGATTTATCAGGGACATTCCTCTATTATGTCTTGTTAAGTGAAAGCGGATTCCGGAAGGGCTATGGTGGCTTGGACCACTACTTGCAGATTTGCAAATTCCACGATTATGGGAAATTACCGGTGTATCGCTATGATTCTCCTGAAGTGAGTTAAGTGCAAGGTTCTTATATGATAAAATGTGAAAATATTAATGAATTCGGAGTTATGATGAAAATCGTATTCTATCGTATGTTGGAACGTTGGGTGCAGTGAGTAGCATGGAAATACGAAGTGAGGATCAAGGTTGCAGTTCAGTGTTGACAAGGATGTCACAGGCTCATATGGGCAAGGAAAGGGTTGAATGATTAGAGTAAATTGGTATTGTCCTCGGCGTCACCTGAGATCGATGTGTTGTGGAAGAGGTTTTGCATCCTGGTTAAGGATTCTGGATCGCTTTTCAGCGTTGGTGCGTTCGATGGTTTAGATGTGCGGACCCGTTATTTATTTCAGAAAATTGTAGGGCCGTGTCCCATGGGAAGATTGTATAAGTGTAACAAGTAGTCACTTGATTGACTAAAGATTTAGACCAAGTATGAGGATTGTGGTAATATCATTAATTTGAGATATTAGGCCTGGAGGGCACTCTGTTTATTGGGTTATGAACCGAGGAGGTTGCTCCGGTTATGATGGTTGTTCTTATGTGTTATGAGGAAAAGGGAGTTACTGTGGACGTTTGAAAGGTTATTAGCCAAGTGGGTGCAATCATAAATCTGCTTGAGATCAACGGATTGATTTATATATGTAAACAGGGCTTTATATCAGGCCAGTTGTGTTCGTTTCAGTGAGCGTTCCCTATGGAGGAATAGTCGGGGTATTATTTTATCATCAGCTATTCCAGGTAATGATGTATTTTGCCGTATGAGTTGTGAGACAGCTTAGTAAATTCTTATGTGTTGAGGTTCCGCGTTGCGATGGAGTTGTGTGAGCAGGATGGCTCTTGAGATTTAGATCTTGTATCGCACCTCAGTTGTGCTTGAGTTTGTAGCCTATAGTGCTACTATTTTCTCGGGGATTGTATTATGCACTTAGCGTGCTTACGATCGAAATTCGATATTTTTATTGTAATGAGCAGATTTAGCTCGAAGTTTAATCTCCTTATGTGAGATCTATGTATGGATCGGGTGGCACGCCGCCATGGGTATATTATTTAGATCGGGTTGTGCACCGCAACAGTGTGATGTCGAGTCTAGTCCTCTATATGTTATTTTCTTTGTGTGTTTCACTTCCTATTTTCTAAGGAAAGTCCGTAGTAGTGCGGGAGTTAGGTAATTCCTTCCAGAGTTCGATTTCATGTTGTGTGTTGTGTTCGGATTGGTGGCCAATTGGCATATTTTGGCATCACATGAGACTTGTGATCGCATTCGGAGTGGCTTATTGCCTGAGCAGTTCGTACTAGGTAAGATGAGATTGTGGGATCTAGGATCAGTGCAATCTGAATATATGAAGTATATTAAGGAGCGAAGATCATTATTTGGTTCAGAATATGGTAATGTTTCTTGTCAGAAGTATAGACTCGATGATTGGTTGACTCGGCAGTCGATTATGAATTTCGGCATCTCATCCGTCGTGGCAGTATTGTAATAGTTAGAGTAAGACCTTTGTAGGTCATGAGGTGCAATGGGAGCATCAGATTCATGGAATTTCGATTAATTCAAATAGAAATGTTATTGTGGTCCTATGAGTAAAGTGATGCAAAGTGTGAATTCAGCAGAGTTATGCAGTCATGTTTGAGTACAACGTATAGTGATTGATACGGTGATCGTATGTTAGAAATAGGCCTGGCATAGAATTTTGGATGTTGGAATTGGGCTCTAAGGCTTAATTGCTTGAATAAAAGAAAGTACATTCAGAACTTATTGAGCTAATGTGCTCAACTGAGTTGAGGTAGCACGGGAAGGTGCATGAGGTGCTAAACAGTGATTTCAGACTACTCCAGTGCAGTTCTCAGCATGTTCGAGGATAGATGTATGTTTAAGTAGGAGAGAATGTAAATACCCGACCGGTCATTTTGAGCCCTAGCGCGTCGTTCAGTAGTCTGAGGCTATGAGCAGCTTCATTTCAGGTATTGTGACTCGTTCGCATGGTCGGAATTTAAATTCAGGAAGATCGGAGTTAAATTTAAATAAAAATTCTCATTTGAGAAGCTTAAAGTTGAAAGAATGAACTAGGATTGGAATTTTGAGTAAACAACCTCGGAATCAGGATCTAAAGGTTCCAGCAGGTTCGTATGATGATTTTGGATTTGGGCATATGCCCAGATTGGGTTTTGGAGCATTTTGGCGCCTATTGTGGAAGTTAGCATTTTAGAAGGAATTTCTTAAGTTTGCTTGAAGTGCATTTCAGTGTTATCAATGTCCGTTTGGGATTCTGAGTCTGGGAATAGCTCCGTATGGTGATTCTGGAGTTGGGAGCGCGATCGGAAGTGAATTCGGAGGTCCGTAGGTCATTTTGAAGCTATTTGGCTAAAGATAGAAATTTGAAGGTTTTTGAGAAGTTTGACCGGAAGTGGACTTTTTGATATCGGAGCCGGAATTCGATTCTGAAAGTTGGAGTATGTCCGTAATGTCAAATATGACTTGTGTGCAAAATTTGAGGTCAATCAAACATGATTTGATGGGTTAAAACATCGGAAGTAGAAGTTGGAAAGTTCAAAGTTCATAAAGCTTGAATTGGAGGTCGATTGATGATTTTAGTGTTGTTTGATATGATTTGAGGCCTCGGGCAAGTCCGTAATGTGTTTTGGGATTGGTTGGGGTCCCGGGGGCCTCGGGTGGATTCCGGGTGGTTAACGGATCGAAACTTGAAATTTAAGAAGAACTGAAGCAGCTGTTATCTAGTATTTCCGCTTATGCGGAAGTAGGACCGCAGAAGCGGTTGAAGGAGACGCAGAAGCGGATTTGTACGAACGTTCATGGGCTGCAGATGCGGTTAAGGTTCCGCAGAAGCAGGACCACATCTGTGGAATGGGCTATCGCAGAAGCGGAAAAGGGGAGCTGAGCCCAGGACTGCAGAAGTGGCTTTTGACCGCAAAAGCGGAACTGCTTAAGCGAGAATAATTCCGCAGGAACGGAAATAGCTGGGGCAGAAGCATTGTTTTAAAGTCGGATTTTGGCCATTTCTCTCACATTTTTCATGGCTTGGGCGATTTTTGGGGAGCTCTAAGAGAGGGTTTTCATCATCAATGATAAGGCATGTTATCCCCAACTATTATGAGTTAAATACATTGACGTGTATGGATTTTTAGCATGTAAATGGGTAGAAAATTGAGGGTTAGAGGAAGACCTAGAAAATTAGTGTTCTTGAATTTTGACCATGATTTTGAGTATGGAGTTAAGAGAGAATCATATATTTGAGTTCGTGAGTTCATGGGTCTTCGAGAAACTTCGGATTTCGGGCACATGGGCCGGAGGGAATTTTTGTCAACTTTTCATTCGGGGTTAGGAATTGTTATAAATTGGGTTGTAAAGTATAATTGAGCATATATTAATGGATTTATATGATCATTGGCTAGTTTTGGAGCATTGTGCATTGGTGCAAGTCTTCGGAAGAATGTAGAATGCCGGTTGCGGATCTTCGGAGCGAGGTGAGTCTCCTTTCTAATCTTGTGAGGGGGAATTTACCCCATAGGTGAAGTGATTGATTATGTGCTCCTATTTGTGGGGGATACGTACGCACGAGGTGACGAGAGTCCGTGCGTAGCTACTATTATGCTATTGTATGGGTAGTTAGGACACATCAGCATGTTGTACTTGAATTAATTATGAACCCATCGATGACTTGGATTGTTTAAATCACCTTTGATTAGTAAAAGAATTTAAAAAGAGATTAAACATCATTTCCTGAATTGTTAAATATAGAATTTGTTTTATTTGGATAATTATTCCCCGATAAAGTTCTAATTGGCTATCTGAGCATGTATCTTATGTGTACCTGCATCGCATGGAAGATTCGCGAGCGGGGTAATGGATCACATTAAATTAATAAATGGATTTCTAAAAAGACTTAAGCTTCGTTTTCTCAAATTATTAAAGAGAATTGGCCTTTCTTGGATGATTGCTCCATGTTGACTACTCGACTGATTGTCTGTCTGTGTGTGTTTATTTTGGAACGAGCCGAACGCCTCGGCAGATTAATATATGCAACTATAGGCACGTCGTCGACCCTCGACAAGTGCACATTTATTTCTGTTAGATCGGACCATCGCCTCGGTATGCTTTGTGCATTCTTGTATTGCTGCCTGGACTTAATTAAGTTGTTACATGCCCCACTATGGATCGAGATCATTTTGTTAATAATGAAAAGAAATCGTGGAAATTTCCTATGAAAGAATTATGTGCTTACGTGTTTCCTCTATCTGGATTAACATCACGTCTAAAGATATAAATCCACTGTTTAATATGTATATTGAGGATAAAAAATCATTGGACTATTAGAGAGTGTCAGAGTTGACCATCTCGTCTCTACCCCTTCGGGATTAGGCGGGACACTCACTGAGTGCACGTTGATTACGTACTCATACTACACTTCTATGTATTTTGTTGCACAGGTATGTATACCTCTATCAGCCTACTGGGCGTAGCAGCACGGATGACTCTGGGACTAGGTGAGCTACATCATTCGAGGCAACCATAGCTAGGGTAGTCCCTTCTAGTGTATTGTATTTACTTTCCGTCCACTGTATTCCGGACGGATGTTGTATTTTATTTCTCTTATCAGTAGTTGTTCATGTACTTGTGACACCGGATTCTAGGGATGTATTTGGATTATTTGGAAATCTTAAAAGTTTTTTAAATATTTTATATATTTATTCGGAAGGATACACTGAGTCTTGTTTAAAACGTATAAAAGAAATATTTTTCAAAAGTGTTAAAATGAGATTTAATGAAGTATTTGAGTTGGTTGGCCTAACGGCGGTGTCCGACGCCACCACGACCCTTAGTGTATTTTGGGTTGTGACATACCAACACATCCCATAACATCATACGAACTTAGCCTCACTCTAAAATCACTTCAAACATCGTGAAGACCACGAATCAGATGCCCAAATGCATGAAAATCACTATGAACTTCAAGAACCTCTAGAATTGCAACAAAGCATCTGAACCATATCAAATCAACTCTAAACAACACCAAATTTTGCAGGCAAGTCCCAAATGATATAATAGACCTATTCCAACTTTCGTAATCGTATTCCAACCTCGATAACATAAATGTCAACTATGGGTCAAACCTCTACATTTCCCAAACTTCAACTTTTCCAACTTTTACCAAAATATCCCAAATTACCCTACGAGCCTCCAAACCCAAATTCGATTACATGTCCAAGTCTAAAATCATCATACGAAGCTACTGACATCACCCAAAACTCATTTCGAAGCCGTTTACTCAAAATTCAATTTTCGGTCCAATTCTCTCCGCTTAAACTTCCAGAACGATATTCCTTCTTTCCAATTCGACTTTGATTCATCCAAAAATTGAATCCAACCCTGCACACAAGTCGTTATACATAATGTGAAGCTGCTCTTGAACTCAAACTGCCAAATCGGATGCAATTGTTCAAAACGACCAGTCGGGCCATTACATACTCCTCTACTTAAACATACGTTCGACCTCGAACGTGCCTGGAGTCATTCCAAAGCCATTGAGCCATTGCATGAGGTCCTCGTACATACACTCGGGGGTGTTTCTCCATTATCCAACCTATGCAGAACTGGCAATGCCACTTAACTGAAGGTCTCATCTCCTCCTTAGTCCAGAACCTTAGAACAGAACCCAAATATATCATCTGAAATTAGTCATAAAACCCAAATTCCACATCATCTCACTGATTACACCTGAACAAGATGAATCAAGCCAAAAGTTCCAACCCAGGATACAATCACGTGCTGATCCACACAGCTCAAATACTCAAAGCAATAACCTCTGACCACCATACCTGCTCAAATAACACTCTGGATACCAGCAATACACTTCACATTGAATATAACCTTGTTACGGACTTCCACAACACTGACATGATAAAGAAACCTACAGAACTCATAGCCGCTCATGAAGTCAACAAGTCAAGAAACTCTCTCGTCTGATACCATAGTACTAATCTCATGTCTAAGAACCTCATCTCAGCCAATACAAGCAACACAACTAACAGATCATCAAAGAACCACACAGATTCTCACATTACACAATTCGTACACCAAACCAATAATTACTTAATTATGTAACACAAATAAAAAAAGCAAAGTAGAAGAATTCTAACAAGTGTAGCATGTGCAACAACAAAAATATGGTGTTCATAAAAATGGGTTCACGGAGGAAAACAGAAAACCAAATAAACACAAGGAAAGGGTATCCCACATAACATCCGCTACGGTGTGCAGCCCACTCCCAAATACTTATCAAGCTAGTATGCTCGGGCCCACTGATCATATGATTACTAAGATTTAGCACAACAGAGTGCACAGATTAAACTGTAAGAGCAATGAATAGAAGCAATAAAATATGAGAGAAGCAAGCACATATATAAGGTGCAATGAGAAAATCAACATCACGAGGCTATCTCACCCGCATCGCCATAAGGCCTGAACAGAATTACAACATGCTTGGGTAATAATAGTACAACCTCACAACTCATCACAACATAAAAAAGCAGCACATAACATAGGCTAGAGGTACAAATAATGTCCATTTCGCTTGAGAACATAACCAAAATGACAATCTCATAAGAGCACACAAGCCTGACCCAATACAAAACACATATTCTCCCTGATCTTCCAAGTAGCCCCAACAAAATCCTAGTTCTTCTCAATTTGATAAATATGCTTCAAAAGATCCACAATAACTTCTCGGTATTGTATGCTATTGATTATCCTATTCTCAACATTTCTTCAAAGTCTACAAACATGAATTAGTCTACATATGAAGGTATCCAGCCCAAACCTCTGGAGTACTAAAATTTCCATAACCAATATCAACTACGCAAATGAAATGGCTGATATATCACTTACACCCTATTATTCCACTGAATCACCGATATAGAGTTTTGATGACTAGTGATTTTGATACATTTTGTACTCCTTCTTTCTTATGTTTTGATTAGAAATTTGTACAAAATAGTCCCAAAAGACTCAAAAAATGTGTTTGATGGCAGGTTTGATCAACAAGGTGACAAGAAGTCAAAGATCAGCTCAAAATGAGTAAAACTTGCACAAGTATCAAGGCAAGACAAAGCTCAGGCAAAACAAGGCCAGTACGGTCGCACACCATTCTGTACGGTCCGTACAAGTGAGTTTCAGAGAGTATGCAACTCAAGCAAATCAGGTAGTGCGACCGCATGGGATTTAATGTGGTCCGCACTAAAGTTACTGCGACCATACTTGTTTTTGTGTGGTCCGCACAACCAAGGATCAGAGAGGTGCTATTTTGGAGATTGAAGCCAATGTGGTCCGCGCTCCATTTCATGCGGACCGAACTGGAAGCCATCGCGGCCATAGACCATTCTGTGCGGTCCGCATTGCCGAATTTCAGAGAGCAGTTTTGTCAAGTTCAAATCCCTAGTGCGTCCACACACCATTTTGTGCGGTCCGCACTAACCTCGCTAGGGCATTTTTGTCTAGATTTTTCAGCTTAGTATAAATAGATTCTTTTCCATTTTTAGGTGGGGGCAGATAGATTTTTACCGAGCTGTGCTTGTGACTTCCGTTTCCTTATCTATCTGGGGTAATCTTATCTTCATTTCAACATTGAATCTAGTTTATCTTAACAATTAATTAATATGAGTTGTTTTCCTTCTATTTCTTTGTTTCTCTCCCTAATTATGAGTAGCTATACCCATCACCTAGGGTTGTGACTCAACCCTAGTATGGATAATTGACGGGTCTTGTATTTTATAGCTTTATTTACTATGGGTGTTTGATATTTGGGCTAATTCCATGTTTAATTGTTAATTTAGGGGTTGCAAATACTAGTTTGTATTTAGTTAACTTTTGCTCTTCTTGAGAAAGAGAGCCTAAGTCTCTAGAATTAGTCCAACAGGGAACTGGGGCATACTCAAGAGAATTGATAGCCCCAATTAAAAGGTTAAACCGAGAGATCATAATACCTGACTTGATCCTCAATTGCTTGGGCAATTTCATTGAGAAAGTCAATTCGGGAAAAATCACTCAAACGACCGAGACATATAGAGTGAGTAGAATCGAGCAATGGTTATATCATAGTCCCCAAATGTGTCAATCTAGCTTTAGACTCAAGATTCCGTTAATTGACCACCTAGGCGAAGGTCACTACCCTAATGCCCTTTTAAACCTTTGAACAACTTGCAATAGTTTAATCCTAGCTTATGGTAGTTAAATTGAGCATTGTAGTTTATAGAATTAGAATCATAATTAAAACCCAAAAATGTGTAGAAGTGCAATTTGGAGCAAACACACAACTCAACTTTAGATAGGCACCCAACTCCAATATCTAGCTCTATGTAGAATTCGATCCTAACCCTAAATTGGATAAAAGCTGCTTTGACCTCTCTGGCAACTTAATAGTAGTGCAGGGTTGGTTGTAATCACTTTTTGGCGCCGTTGCCGGAGAGCTAATGGTTTTGGCTATCTATCTAGATAGATTTGTGTTTTGTTCTTCTTTCCTTATTTGTTACTAATTTGTGTGTGTCAATACTTCAGGTACATAAATGGCATTAAATGCTAATGACCCTTTTGGAAACGTGATTGCGGGGGAGGAGGTAGATGACAATGGAGATGAAGAGGTGCCTCTTGTGCCTCAAGGACAATATAGAGGCCGCCAAGCCAATGCAAATGAAAATATTCCAGACCCTCCTCCGCCACCTCCAAGAGTGGCTCCTATAGTTCTTCCCAACCAAGGCTATGCGAGTGCAATTCTTCCACCCCAGATCCGGGCGAGCAATTTTAAAATAAGCAACATGATGCTGACATTATTAGAGCAGCATGGGTACTTTATGGGTGCTCCTACTCAAAATGATTACAAACATCTCAAGGGGTTCGTGGATACCTGTTGGGGGAGCAAGCAAACAAATATGTTCGAGGATGCACTTTGATTGAGGCTTTTCCCATTCTCACTTAGGGGGAAAGCATTGGATTGGCTTGAGCGACTTCCCAACAATTCCATCACAACTTGGGATGAGTTGAGGGATAAGTTCATTGCCAAATTTTTGTCACCAGGGCACATGGCAGCACTACGGATGAGATCTTAGCCTTCAAGCAGGAGCCCACCGAACCATTGCATGAGATTTGGGAGAGATATAGTACTATGGTGAAGGAATGCCCCAACAATGATATGACAAAGGCAATGATACAACAAACCTTCTATCGAGGCATCAATACAATGAATCAATGCATAGTGAACCAATTGGCTGGGGGTAATTTCATGAAGCTACCTTATGATGAAGCTTGTGCTATTCTTGATGAAATGGCTGAACATCCTCCATTTGGCAAAGTAGAGCCAATGTGCCATAGGGTGACCCCACAATCACTCATTTGCACAAAGAAATACATGACCATGGACAGGCTATAGCAGAACTTACAACAATAATGAACCAATTAGCAAAGGAACAATTGCAACAAGTTTAGAATCCTCGCTAAGTAAATGTCATGGAGGGTGTTAACATGCTTGTGAACAATATAAGACAGAGAGGTCAGTAGAACCAAGGGAATTCGGATCAATTTGACAATGATTGTGGTGGATTCCAAGATGATTGTTATGATGGGAAAAACGAAGAAGTACAATATGTGAATAATTACCAAGGTCAAAGAGGAAATTCTTCTAATCAACAAAAACAATGGAGATCCCTGGGCAATTGGGGTAACCAACAACAAGGAAATAAGAATTGGAACAATCAACCTCAAGGGAACAACAATTGGGGAAATCAAAATAACAACCAAAGCAATCAGGGAAACTGGGGCAACAACAACAATTAGGGTAGAAACAACAACAACCAGGGTGGATGGAACAATAACCAAGGAAATCAGGGGCAAGGTTTTCAAAGGCCCCCAATGTACCAACAACCGAGCAATCCACCGCCTTTTCCTTCCCAGTGTCCTAGTTCATCCAACAATAAAATGGGTAGAATTGAAATGATGTTTGAATAGATGATGAAAAATAATGCGGACTCCGATGCGCAATTGGCTTCTCACAATACTTCAATAAGGCATTTGGAGGTCCACCTAGGCCAAATTTCACAGTCTTTGAATACTCGCCCTAAGAGGGCTCTACCGAGTGATATGGTAGTGAACCCAAAGGGTAGTAACAATCATGTTATGGTGGTAACTATAAGGAGTGGAAGAGGCGGTGATGTGAATACCTCCAAACAAAAGCAAGTTGTGGGTGATAAAGTTGAGTTGCAAGAAGATAAAGTTCCTTTGGTGGTTGAGAATGTGGTTGATGAGAATGTGAATCAAGAAGTGAGGATTGATATTCAAGATGCCGAGGTGGAAATGCAAAATGATGCGAACCCATCTAGGGAACACGTAATAGACATGTCAGAGCCGGTTTTGCCAAAAGCCAATGCACCCTTGCCTAGGCCCCCTCCACCTTATCCTCAAAGGCTAGCCAAGAAGAAAAGTGAGAATCAGTTTAAAAAGCTCATTGACATGATGAAGAGCCTATCCATCAATGTGCTTTTGGTGGAGGCTTTGGAGCAAATGCCTGGCTATGCCAAACTCATAAAAGATTTGGTTACAAAGAAAAGATCCATGGACTGTGAAACTATCAAGATGACTTACCAAGTTAGTGCTATAGTACATTCAATGGCTCCAAAATTGGAGGATCCCGATGCTTTCACAATACTTTGCACTATTAGGAGTGCAGACTTTGCTAAAGCTTTGTGTGACCTAGGGGCTAGTATCAATTTGATGCCCTACTCAGTTTTTAAGATTTTGGGTATTGGGCCACCAAGGCCAACTTCCATGAGATTGAAAATGGCGGATAGATCAATGAAGGACCATTGGGTATAGTTGATGATGTGCTTGTCCGGGTGGACAAATTTATCTTGCCACCGGATTTTGTGATCTTGGATTGTGAGGTAGACTATGAAGTTCCGATCATATTGGGGAGACCTTTCCTTGCCACGGGAAAGACTCTAGTAGATGTGGAAGCAGGGGAACTCACTTTCAGGGTGGGTGATGAAAAGGTCATTTTTCATGTGTGCAAGTCAATGAAGCAGCCCAATTGTATAGAAATATGCTCATTTGAGGATCTTGTCACAGTTGTGATAATTGATGATACTAGTGCAATGATTAATTTTGAGGACCCTTTGGAGGCCGTATTGTTGAATCTTGATGTCAATGATGGTGAGGGCCGAGTGTAGTGCATGAATGCTTTACATGGAATGGGCTCTTATTCTTATGAGCCTAGGAAACTCTCTTTGGATCTTGAAAATAGAACAACCCCTCTAGCGAATCCTTTAATTGAGTAACCCCCGGTGTTGAAGTTGAAGACATTGCCTCCACACCTCAAGTATGAATTCTTGGGCTCTAGTTCAACTTTACCAGTTATTCTTTTCTCTTGTCTTACTAATATGCAATTAGATGCTATATTGGCGATGCTCAAAAAGCGGAAAAAGGCAATTGGATGGACTCTAGCTGATATTTGGGGAATAAGCCCCGCATTGTGTATGCACAAGATTATTCTGGAAGATGATGCAAAACCCTCCTTGAAACATCAAAGGAGGTTGAACGAGGCAATGTAAGAAGTTATGAAAAAAGAGGTAATCAAGTGGTTAGATATTGCCGTGGTGTATCCTATCTCTGACAGCTCGTGGACTTCACCGGTGCAGTGTGTGCCGAAGAAGCGTGGTATGACCATGGTGACCAATGCTAATAATGAATTTATTCTAACCCGAACTGTGGCCGGATTGAGGGTGTGCATGGAATACCACAAGCTGAACAAGGTGACCCGCAAAGATCACTTCCCATTGCCTTTCCTTGACCAGATGCTTGATCGTCTTGCTGGGCATGCCTTTTATTGTTTCTTGGATGGGTATTCAAGTTAAAATCAAATTTTGATAGCTCCAGAGGATCAGGAGAAGACAACCTTTACTTGTCGCTATGGCACATTTGCTTTCTCTCGGATGCCCTTTGTGTTATACAATGCACCGGCAACATTCCAACAGTGTATGATGGCCATTTTCACCGATATGGTGGAAGATATTTTGGAGGTGTTCATGGACAACTTCAATGTTGTGGGTGATTCATTGGATGAATGTCTGAAAAATTTGGATAGAGTGTTGGCCCGTGTGAAGACACCAATCTTGTGCTAAATTAGGAAAAATGCTACTTCATGCTTGAGGAGGGCATAGTTTTGGATCATAAAATTTCAAAGAACGGTATTAAGATTGAAAAAGCCAAAATTGAGGTGATTTCAAGACTTCTTTCCCCCACTTATTTCAAGGGGGTTAGAAGTTTTCTTGGGCATGTGGGGTTGTTGGCTATTGTGTTTGCAATGGATAAATTTCGGCCATATCTTATGGGAGCCAAAGTCATAGTGCACACCGATCATGCAGCTCTTAGATACTTGATGGCAAAGAAAGACTCAAAGCTAGACTGATACGATGGGTCTTATTACTTCAAGAGTTTGATTTGGAGATTGTGGACCGGAAAGGTAGTGAAAACCAAGTGGAAGTTCATTTGTCCCGCTTGGAGCAGGAAGGAAGGTCGTGTGATGGCCTAGAGATCAATGATGCATTTCCGGATGAGCAGCTACTTTCTGTATCGATGAGTGCTATGCCATGGTTTGCGAATATTGCTAATTTTATTGTGACTAGCATCATCCCCTGTGAGCTCTCTTCTAACCAAAGGAAGAAGCTCAAACGGGATAGTCTGGACTTCTATTGGGACGAGCCATACTTGTTCAAGATTTGCACCGACGGAGTGATCCGGAGGTATGTACCCGAGGAGGAGCAATTTAGCGTCCTAGAGGCTTGTCATTCCTCCCCCTATGGTGGCCATCATGGAGGGGTGAGGACAACTTCAAAAGTTCTGAGTTGTGATTTTTATTGGCCAACCTTGTTCAAAGATGCAAGTGATCTCGTAAAAAGGTGTGACCAATATCAAAGAGCGGGCGGTATTTCTAAGAAAGATGAGATGACTCTAAACACCATTCTTGAAGTGGATATCTTTAATGTATGGGGTATCGACTTTATGGGTCCATTTGTAAGCTCGTGCGGAATGTAGCGGTTGATTATCTCTCAAAATGGGTCGAGGTCGTGGCCTTGCCCAACAATGAAGCTAGGAGTGTGGTTGCATTTTTAAAGAAGATCATTTTCACAAGGTTTGGCACTCCTCATGCAATTATTAGTGATGGAGGATCGCATTTTTGCAATAGAGCTTTTGATGCCTTGCTTTCCAATTATGGTGTCAACCACAAAGTGTCTACTCCTTATCATCCTCAAGCAAGTGGCTAGGTTGAAGTGTCCAACAGGGAGATCAAGAGCATCTTGTCTAAAACAGTCAATGCCAATAGGACCGATTCGTCTAAAAAGTTGAACGATGCTCTATGGGCCTACTAGACTACTTATAAGACTCTGATTGGTATGTCTTCGTACCGGTTAGTGTTTGGAAAAGCTTATCATTTACCAGTGGAGTTAGAGCACAAGGCCAAGTGGGCCTTGAAGAAGTTGAACCTTGATTGGGATGCAGCTGCTAATCTTTTGGTGGAGCAACTCAATGAACTTGACGAATTTATATTCCATGCCTACTCTAGTTCGTCCCTGTATAAGGATAAAATGAAATACCTTCATGACAAATATACTCGGGGTAAGGAGTTCAAGGTAGGGGATTTGGTGCTCTTATTCAACTCTCGGCTACGGTTGTTCCCCAAAAAGCTAAAGTTAAAGTGGAGTGGACCGTTTGAAGTAGTGTGTGTGACCCCATTTGGTGCTCTTGATTTAAAGAACAAAAGTGGGGAGGTTTTTAGAATGAATGGGCATAGGGTCAAGCACTATTTGGGAAAGTTTGATGACAGCCATGTGGTGGCTCTTGTTCATTTCAAATGATTTGAAGGTAACATGCGTCGTGCCGTGATGTTAAATCAGGCGCTTCTTGGGAGGCAACCAATGTGTTTTTCTTCTTGTTTTTATTTGATTTTCATTCTAGTATCTGATTTATTTTTGGACTAACTGGTTGTGAGATACTACAGGATGGTGTAAATACAGTGCAGGACATAATGGACAAAATATCCAAGTCTCTAAAGTTTTCAATGCGGCTGCACTACATTTAGTGCAAACTGCAATGAAAAAAGGGTGAAAATAACAACTCTCTAAAGTTTGCCACTGTGGCCGCAATCCATTTTGTGCGGTCCGCGATGGACCACTGCAGTTGCATTCTATTTTATGCGGACCGTAGTGGTTGCCTTCTTAAGCTTTGAAACCTATTGAGTGATGCGGACCGCAGTCAATTTTATGCGGTCCGCACTGGGTTGGTAAGAATGGGCCCGAAGCCCTTTTCCATAAATAGGGCCTGAAGCCCTCCTGTTACACTTTTCAAACCCTTAGACTCTTAGTACCTCTAAAAACACTGTTCATCATTTCTTTTTCTTGAAATTAACTGTTTGGACTTGATCATCTTCATTGCTTCTTACATCTGGTAACATCACATTTTTTTAATTGTTTTAATTTTGTTATTTTTCTTTTACTTCTTGTTTTCTTGCTTCTTATCATATTCTCCCCTTATTTCTCTAATTTTGGTAGGATTAGATTAGTTATTTTCGTGGGTAATGAGGGCTTAATTAGTTAAAAGCAGTGGGCAAACACTTAGGTGTTAGATTAAAGCTAAAATCAAAAATTTATTGAACCCTAAGTTAGTGCCGCAAATTGGCACTAAGTGCGGACCGCGGTCAATTCTGTGTGGTCCGCGGTGCTTGTGTACGGTCCGCAATAACATTCTATACGGACCGCATTGCTGAGTGTTGGATTTTTGAAGATTGGGGAATGTGGCCGCACTACATTTTATGCGGTCCACAGAGCAATTGTTCAGAGAGTGGGTAGTATGAACCCCACCTTTGTGCGGACCGCGGTCAATTTTGTGCGGCCCATATTGATCTCTCTGTGGCCACATACCTTTTTGTGTGGTCCGCACTGCATAACTTCTGCAACTGTCTGTAATTTTTTCTGCAACTCTGCTCTTCACTGCTTCTACTGATACTAACAAGCATATTGGATTGTGTTTGCAGACAATGGTAAAATCAAAAGGCTAGGGTGCTAGATAACCAGGCAAAGGAGAGTCCTCCCGGGGGAGGGGACATGTTAAAATAAAATTAATCCCCAAAGTTCGAGAGGCAATTAAGGCAATAAGGAAAGCAATTCGGGCCGCTAATAGAACTGGTTCCCAGTCCTCGGGGAGTGAGTATGATCCCTCCCGAGAGATTTCTTCAGACTCCATTCCAGAGTACATTGAAGACTGGCCGGAGAGGTTCAGGCTAACAGACACTCCTCCACCTCCCCCCCACTGCCCAAGCTTAGTGAATGTATCTTCTGGGTCATCTGAAGGCTCAGTTGAAGGTAGTGGGGAATACTCCACCTCTCCCACAACTTCATTATCTAGAGAGGGTGCAGTAGGAGGCGATGAGGAAGTAGGAGGAGAAGGAGAAGTAGGAGAAGGGGGTGAATTTCAAGTTGGTGGTATTGCTAGAACTAGAAACCCGGAGGTGTGGCAGGACCAATTCGTCAGTGAGGTAGCTTATCATAAATTCTAGGAATAGTAGTCGGTGAGGAAGTTGATCCCAAAAATAAGTTTTGTGGATAGAGACTTGCTACCTCACAACCCCAATGTGAGGAGGCAGTTTAGGGAGAGAATTTGCTGGGAGAATTTTTTGGGTGACTATGTAGATGCCAACGAGCACTTGGTCTAGGAATTCAACACCAACGTTGCCCACATAAAAAAGGGCACCAAGGTGAAAAAATTTAAGGTGTTGTTTGATAGGAAGACTATAAATGACTGCCTTGTCTTTGATGAGGAGGATGAGGCACTATATATGGCAAAGATGGAATTGGGTGAAGAGGTCCATCCGTGGTTGGCACAGTATCTGGCGATCCCAAGTACCACCCGCGATTGGCTTAATTTGGGCGTGAAGATTTTGCGAAGGAATTTGAACTTCGAGGCCATAGGGTGGGAAACTTTTGTGTGCAACAGACTGGACCTGAATACTCATGACAACTCCCTCCCTCTTCACCGGGCAATGTTGGTGGCTTCGATCATGGCGGGATACACGATCAATATGCAAAATGTAATGTCTAGGATCATCACAATTGTCGGCAGTGAGCATGACAGAAACAACCCGTTCCCCAGCTTTTTGACTATGTACTTCAGGGACCTCAAAGTTGAAAAGAGGCCATTCGACATAACGGTCAAAGCGAAGGCCCCATTGTCTTGGTACAGCATGCAGGGGGATGACAACCCAAAGAGCAAGCACTTTAAGGGAGCAGCTACTGCTTCAACTGGCTAGTTGGAAGAGCCAGCTGCCGTAGTGGCTCCTACTCAACCTGCCTCCACTTCCACAGACATCCCCCTGGCCCATCCACCTCAGCAGATTCAGAGATTCCATCTTCCCGAGCTTATCCAGTGACTGCCCACCAATTGAGACAAGCTCTTCTCAATATCAACAACTGGATGCAGATAGCATCATCCAAGTTGTCTATCCTTACTACCACATAGAGGCTCAGTCAGCTCATCCACCTCCGCAAGTCCTACTGTCCATAGAGGATTCTCTTAAAGAGATTTTAGACAACCAAAAGAAAATCCTCGACAACCAGAAGGTGCTCAGTACTACTATTTATTCACACAGCAAGGCTCTAAAGGAGCTTGCTAAGGAGTACAAGAAGTTGAGAAAGACACGGGCCTCCAAGGAGTCCGGGAAGGAGCTGAGGGTTGATGTTGATAGGTTGAAGGCAGACTAACTTCCTTTGAATCTACTACTTCAGGACCCTACACCAACAGCTCATCCCCAGCCAAAGCAGTCTCAGAGGCCTCCCAAGAGGAGGAGGATGATTCCCCAAGCGGATGATGCAATCGTCCAATTGGCAGATCCGCCGGAGGCCTCCTTCAGTCAGACACAGGATGCAGCAGAGCAGCAGGGCACAAGGAACCAGTCTGAGGTTCTCGAGCACAGTAAGGACCCAGGGGCCACTCAGGAGCCCATGAGGACAGACAGGCCATAGGTAGTCTCTATATCCTTTTCCCTTATCTTTTTGGTGCTTATTTGGTTTAGTTGGCATTGGGGACAATGCCAGCTTTCATTTGAGGGGGTAGGCCCTACTTTCTTGGATTTGGACGAGTGTATATATTTGAAATTTTTATGCTTTCTTTAGTTTTCATCTTTGGTTTGCATATCATTTTAACATTTCGTTACATTTCTCGTACTTTTATTTTACTTTGGGTCTGTATATAAAGTTATGTTACATTGTACATATTTATCCCATCTATTGGATATTTGATTAAATCCCTTCTTGTATATATTCATTTTAGTTCTCACATTTTTTCATTCTTAGCTTCTTACTTATGTTCGTAGCTTCTTGTTTTGAACGTTTGCAATAAGCCTTTGTTTTTCTTAATGCCAAGATTCTTTCCAAAGGTAGAGTTTGTGTGAACCGGGTGACTCTTCCCAATGATAGATGGCGTGACAACCTTCTTAAGGGTTTGAGTCTATTTTTCTTTTCTTTTTGGCTTTTTAGTAGTTAGTGGTTAAGGGTGCCTCAAGCAAAGCTTCACTTGGGCCTAGCACATTTGCCTTTGATCTCGTGGTCAAAAATAAATTGTTGTGTTTAGGATGGTGAAAGTCGTGACCCTGAGACGCTTGCGTTGACCGATAATCATCAAGTGGTTTTTCGGGACCATTGTGCGCTTAAATATTATCTAAGGTAGTTGTGGGCCCCCGACTCTATGTCTTTAGCAATCCCATAACGTGTGTGGTGAGAAATTGCATTGCAAGTCCAAGTCCCGAGCCATTAGTCTAGAACTTGCCCTAAATGTTTGTTGAGGTGAAATCCTAAGTGAATTTTGACTGGAGACATGATTATAGGCTCTCCTTGATCCAAATGATAGCTTAAACACTTCCATAGCCTACTAAAGATAAAATCCCTAGTCAACCCTTTTGAGCCTTAAACCTATTTCCTTCAAAAACCATGATACAAGCCTTTACCCGTTCTAAAAGATACCTTCTCTTGGCACCCAGTCTTTCCTTAGCACATAGAAAAAGTATAAGTTTAGGGGGGAGAGACGAGGATTGCAACAAAGTGATAAAAAGGTACAAAATGAAGAAAATGAAAGGAAATGAAAAAGGAAGAAAAGCAAAAAAAGACACAAAAAATAGTCAATGTTGAAATGAATAAAAAGGGATTCGTGAAAAGCAAAGAATGAAAGGTGTGGAAAAATTGAGAAAGGAGGAAAGATTTGAAATGTATAAAAAAGAATGATAGTGTGTCTCTCTTACCCCTTGAAAGAAGTGAAAAGACTCAAAAAATCAAGTGAATCTGTGCCAAAATGAAATAAAAGAAGTGCATAAGGGAAGATGGAACCTACTTAGACCAAATATTGCCTACCCGAAACCAAAAGCCTTCACTATGTCTCCATAAAAGCCCTATATGAAACTTACATTAGTGATGACTTACATAAGGGTCAAGCATATGGTACTTAGTACCGTACTTGTGACTTTTCTTTGAGAGGGATGAGTGAATTTTCATTAACCTCGTTATGAGTGCCACTATTCTAAAGGTGAGGTTTGCTTAGGGAGAGATGAGGATGTGTGAGTTTGGGTGCCACAATGACTAAAGTAATAGAAAGAGTCCTTTGATGTGTTGAGTCAACTCTTGATGCTCTTGTATCATACTTGATCCATGGTGTTTTAAAAAAGTAAATGTTGTTAATGATTCATGTGTATTGAGGGCAATTGTTAGTCCCGATTGAGGCTAGTTGAGGTTACTTTAAGACAACTAAATTTTCTTGGATTTTCCCTTGGGGGGGGGGGTTCTTATTTTGTTTGCTTAAGGACAAGCAAAAGCTTAAGTTTGGGGGAGTTGATGACTAGTGATTTTGATACATTTTGTACTCCTTCTTGCTTATGTTTTCATTAGAAACTTGTACAAAATAGTCCCAAAAGGCTCACAAGTTGTGCTTGATGGCAGGTTTGATCAAAAAGGTGACAAGAAGTCAAAGATCAGCTCAAAAGGAGTAAAACTTGCACAAGGATCAAGGAAAGACAAAGCTCAGGCAAAAAAAGGCCAGTGCGGCCGCACACCATTCTATGCGGTCTGCACAACTAAGGTTCAGAGAGTATGCAACTCAAGCAAATCAGGTAATGTGGACGCATGGGATTTAATGCGGTCCGCACTAAAGTTACTGCGGCCGCACTTGTTTTTGTGCGGTCCACACAACCAAGGATCAGAGAGTTGCTATTTCGAAGATTGAAGCCAATGCGGTCCGCGCTCCACTTCATGTGGATTGCACTAGAAGCCATTGCGGCCACAAACCATTCTATGCGGTCCGCATTGCCCAAGTTTAGAGAGTAGTTTTGTCAAGTTCAAAGCCCTAGTCCGTCCGCACATCATTTTGTACGGTCGTAATTGATGGGTCTTGTATTTAGAGCTTAACTATGGGTGTTTGATATTTGGACTAATTCTATGTTTAATTTTTGTTAAATTAGTGGTTGCAAACACTAGTTTTTGTTGAGTTGACTTTTGCTCTTCTTGAAAAAGAGAGCCCAAGTCTCTAGAATTAGTCCAACAAGGAATTGGGGCGTACTCAAGAGAATTGATAGCCCCAATTAAAGGGTTAAATCGAGATATCGTAATACCCGACTTGATCCTCAATTGCTTGTGCAATTTTGCATATCCAATTAGTCTTGGGAAAGTCAATTCGGGCAAAATCACTCAAACTACCAAGAGGTATATAGTGAGTAGAATCGAGAAATGGTTATATCATACTCCCCAAATGTGTCAATCTAGCTTTAGACTCAAGATTCCGTTAAGTGACTACCTAGGCGAAGGTCACTACCCTAGTGCCCTTTTAAACCTTTGAACAACTTGCAATAGTTTAATCCTAGCTTATAGTAGTTAAATTGAGCATTGTAGTTTATAGAATTAGAATCATAATTAAAACCCAAAAATGTTTAGAAGTGCAATTTGAAGCAAACACACAACTAAACTTTAGATAGGCACCCAACTCCAATATCTAGCTTTCTGTGGAATTCGATCCTGACCCTAAATCGGCTGTTTCGACCTCTCTCGCTACTTAATAGTGGTGTAGGGTTGGCCGTAATCAAGTTTCTTTCCTCGTAACAAAACATGAACCTCGAAAGCCTCATAACCCAGTAATCACCATGCTACCAGCCATGCACCCGCACGCAACCAAGCCATCAGGACTACACCTCCCCAACTCAACCGAGTTACACAAACCGCCAAATCCAAGAGTGCTGGAACAAATTCCAGTCGAGGATTAATATTCAAAGGACCAATCACTCCATCACTATGTTGACCCAACACCACAGAGCTAACCCACTTTCTTCGGATAGTCGGTATGCAATGATCCCAATCAAAGCCCCAATTCATCCATTGCAAGATCTCAGTCTTTAGTTATACAAATATTTTGGAAACCTTCCAATACCACTTAAATACATACCTCAGGCCAAAACTGATGTAAATCTGACTCTGCAATCTGGACGCCGCTAGTGGACTCCTTCACTTGGCGTGAAGCCATAGAAAATAGCATTTGATGATCCGCAAAACTAACTTTCGCAACTCGCACAACACCAATCACAAGGTACCCCAACACCACCAACCATCCTCAATCAACATCCACTTCGCATCCTTGGCACAATTGCGACGACTAGTCAGCCAATTAAACTTTCACAAGCTCACACTTATCAACCAGATGTCGGAAACCACTGAGCGTCCATATGAACAACTGAATAGTCTCTCAATATCTCTGTATCTTCAGCCTGGGCAGTACGTTGAGTCAATGCTTGAGCATCCCTGACTACTTCATAGGCACCGGCGCATAGCGGACACTGAGAACATAATATCATACACAAGGGGACGTAGAGGAACATAAGTTATATACTTCGAGCTAAATCAATATCGCATGATAAGGAATGAAAGAAGTGGAATTTCCTAATAGATATGTAGCCTCTCGAAGATAAGTATAGACGTCTCTGTACCGATCCGCAAGACTCCACTAAACCTTCTTATGACTCGTAGCACCCATGAACCTAGGGCTCTGATACCAACTTGTAACTAACTAATTTCCCCTTCGTTGGGTTTCGTGATGGCACCTAGTCTTAAGGACTAGGTAAGCCTAATAATTGCAAAATAACAACAATGAAAATAACATCTAAAATTCTTCTGAAATAAATTTCTTATACAATGAACATCTTCCCAAAACCTGGTAGTACAAGTCATAAGCTCTATAGAGTTTTTGCTACCATTTCTAAACACAACCATATGAAAATAAGTACAGCAGTGAGAATATAAAATAGGAAGGTGAATCTGAAGCCTGCGAATGCAGCAGCAGGGCTAACTTGAGTATCCTCAGCAAGAATCGACACAGCTACTAGAACAATACCTGGATCTGCATAAAAAAATGTGCAAAAGTGTAGTATGAGCATACCACATTCGATGCCCAGTAAGTATCAAGACTAATCTCGGTGGAGTAGTGACGAGGAACAGTCAAGATACCTACTAGTCAAATGAAATGAACAATAAAGGGAGAACGCGGGTAGTAATGAACGACACCAAGTAAATTAGATAACCAAGTAAATCAACACTGACATAATAGGAACAGAGACAAGTAAGAATATATATACAAATGAAGAAGTCAATACCAACTCAATCACTCACATCATGCCTAATACACAATCCCGACCATATCAATCCTCGATTTTTCATATCATAATCTCAACTTCCGAACCTTCAGCACACATGGAACCTTGTGCTCCCATATTTTCCCATCTCACTCTTGACAAAAGAAATCCACATACTATACAATACATAATGCCCATACAAATGCACTCAAGATGTTCAAGAAGTCTCATTTACCTAATATAAGAAAAATTCAAATTCAAAACTAATTAGGGAAACCAGCGAGAAAAGATGGAGTTATTATTAGAAATCATTTGAATAAAGAAAGTACCATTCTCAATTAGAATACAACATCGAATGAATTATTACCTTTACAATGGATTTAATAATTTACAACTTAGTAGAAATTCCTTTTGAGTAGAATACAACCTCAGACGATTTAAGGAAAAATTAGTTGAGAAATAAATTGAGTCAAAAATGTAGAAATTATTGTAGTTGAAGATTTGAAATATATATATATAGCTAGGTATTTACAACACTATGGGTTTCCAACACAAAGACTCACGGAAGCAAGAGAATCTAACCCGTTAAAACACTTGAATTGATAACAACAATTACATGCAGCAAGTGGAAAGTGCACGACATCACCCTTCGTGATTTTACACTCAAAGAATATCGACAGGGAATCTCTCGGGATCGCGTCCCGTAGTCCCAAACATAAGTACTTGGGAGATCTCTCAGTATTCTCAGAATCTCTTGGTATCCTCAATATATGTGCCGTAGATCTCTTGTTATCCTAAATATACAAGCTAGGGATCTCTTTGTATCCCGGGGATCTCTTGGTATCCTCAATATACATGCTAAGGTTCTCTTGATATCCCTAGGATCTCTTGGTATCCTTAATACATGTGCTGGGGATCTCTTGGTATCTCGAGGATCTCTTGGTATCCTCAATATATGTGATGGGGATCTCTTGGTATCCCAAGGATCTCTTGGTATCCTCAATATACAAGCTAGAGATCTCTTGGTATCTCGTGGATCTCTTGGTATCCTCAATATATGTGACGGGGATCTCTTTATATCCCGAGCACCAAATATGAACAATAACGTCCCGGCAAGGGAATCAACAATACAAACAACACATCCCGGCTAGGGAATCAACAATATAAACAATACATCCTGACAAGAGAATCACCAATATAAATAGTACATCCCAGCAAGGGAATCAACAATATAGACAATACATCCCGGCAAGGGAATCAATAATATAAACAGTACATCCCAGCAAAGGAATCAACAATATAGACAATACACCCGGCAAGGGAATCAACAACAATCCAACAATCCAATCACAAGGAAATTCCACCACCAAGAGTATGATTACATAGCAAAAAGAGAATCACGAGGAAACTAAGAAGAGCAATAACCCTAACAAAACAACAAAGAACAACTAATTCAATTAAGGCAATTAAGGCCAACTAACAGGTAGGAGTTAGAGAGAAGCTAACAAAATCGTATGGAGCATATAAGGATAAATTATGCAATTAGATAACTCAATCATAATAGAATACTTCCCATATGATGAAACATAAGGACCTAAGAACCCTAAAGGCAACTTTTCCCACAAATAAGCCCGAGCACATACTCGTCACCTCGCGTGCACGGAATACAATTATCATGGAAGACTCAAATACTAAGGGGAAGTTTCCCACACAAGGTTAGGCAAGATACTTACCTCAATCCGGCCATTTCAATACTCAATTTAGCTTTTCCTTTACCAATTCATCAATGCTCGACTCAATCTAGCCAAAAACGACTTGAATACATATAGCGATGCAAGAGAAAATAATTCCAATTAATAAAACTATGATTCTTATAGAATTTGCAAAAACTCAACAAAAGTCAACTCCTCGGGCTCGTACCTCGGAACCCGATAAAATTTACAAAAATCGAATACCCATTCCGATACAAGTTCACCCATACAAAAATTCTCCAATTTGATAACATTTGGTCCTTCAAATCATCATTTTATATTTTAAAAAGATTTCACAAATTTTCTTCCCAAATTCCATCCAAAATCAAGAATTAAATAATGAATTCAATGATAGATTCATGTACTCTAGTCAAATCCGAGTTAGAATCACTTACCCCGATGAATTTCTTAAAAAACCTTCAAAAAATTACCAAAACCCGATATCTCTAGGCTAAAATATGAAATAAAACCCTAAACTTCGTATTTAAAGTGTACCTCCCAGATTTCCACCACTGCTAACCATACAAAAACCAGTGTTGTCCGCAAAAAAACCAGTGCTGTCCGTGGAGGATTTGACTGCAGTGATAGGCTTTAGTATTTTCGCCATAACGTTCTCTATATATCTCCAAATTGTATTTTCTTTATCTTTCTGGAAACTAGACATGAAGGGCTACAACTTCCGTTTTTGAAACATCTCAAAATTCCTTTTAGATAAAAAGATATAGGCTTCTGAAGTCATACCAGTGCACCTGTGGAACATCTTGATGTGCGGTCGCACACCAAACTATGTTGTCCGCACTGAGGTACGCATAATTTTAGTGTGGTCCGCACACTCCTCTGTGGTCTGCATATTTTTGGTGCGGTCCGCACTCTCAAAAGTGCTCGAACCATCTCAGAGTACCGATATGCCCGGACTCGCTCAAAATTTACCCCGAAACTCATCCGAGGCCCCCGGAATCTCAACCAAATGTACCAACACATCCCATAACATTATACAAACTTATCCCCACTCTAAAATCACTTTAGACATCGCTAAGACCACGAATCAAATGCCCAAACGTATGCAAATCACTATGAACTTCAAGAACCTCTAGAATTGCAACCAAGCGTCCGAACCATATCAAATCGACTCCAAACGACACCAAATTTTGCAGGCAAGTCCCAAATGATATAACGGACCTGTTTCAACTTTTGTAATCTCATTCCAAACTTGATAACATAAATGTCAACTATGGATCAAACCTCTCTATTTCCCAAACTTCAACTTTTCCAACTTTTACCAAAATATCCCAAATTACCCTACGGTGATCCAAACCCAAATTCGAACACACGCCCAAGTTCAAAATCATCATACGAAGCTACTGACATCACCCAAAACTCATTCCGGAGCTATTTAGTCAAAAGTCAAATTTCGGTCCAATTCTCTGCCCCTAAACTTCCAGACTTATATTCCTTATTTCCAATTCGACTCCGATTCATTCGAAAACTGAATCCAACCCTGCAAAGAAGTTGTTATACATAATGTAAAGCTACTCTTGAACTCAAACTACCGAACCGGATGCAACTGTTCAAAACAATCAGGCGGGTCGTACATCTTCTGTATTCAAACAGTTCAGTTGTATTTAACTGAATAATTCTGAATTATACATACATAAATTCATTTATATGTGCTTAAAACTTATAGTTCTATGTTTAAATGTAGGTGGTACCATCCACTGAATACTTACATACGGTTAACGATGGAGGGAGGCATTATACCGTCTGCCTGTTAGAGAGAAAATGCATTTGTGGGAGATTCCAAATTGATGAATTACCATGCTCACATGCTTAGGCGGTATTGAAGAGCAACTTTCTAATGCCAGAAGATTATTGCTCTAACTATTACAAACCGAATTCTATTTTAATGACATACGATGTGCCTGTGTACCCGCTACCGGATAGAAATGATTGGAATATACCAGCACATATTGCAGAGGAAGTTGTACTACCACCCAAATGGAAAAGACCTCCTGGAAGGCCAAAGAAGAAGCGCAATAAACCTCTCAGTGAATTGCTGCAGCCAAAAAATTAACATTCATGTAGAATATGTAGGCAGGGAGGACATAATAAGTGAACGTGTAAAAATGCTCCACGTAGGATTTAGTTAACACTCTGACATGTATTAGTGCTCCAACGATTTGTCATTACTTTCGATGACATTGTGAAGTAATAAATTTTGAACCTTTTCTTGAATAGATTCTGGATACATTTCGTTGTAGTATTGTGTTGAATATATTCAAGTACAACCTTGTCAATATATACTTAGAAAATTTATTATAAACAGCGCTTGAGTTGTATATACATAACTAATCAAAATACATCGAAATACAACTATATACTCAGATATAATATAATAATTTCAATAAATACATATGCAATCTGTTGAATATATAATTATAGCCATTGTATTATTAAGTCTATGAATTGGATATATAATGTGTGTGACTGGAGTTGATTACGTACTAATATACAATGTTGAATACGTACAAAAATACAAATTGTCTTATACATTGTGTCTGCCTTGACTATACAAATCAAACCAAATAAATACAATTACTTATAGACTTGTATAAGTATGAAGATAACCTGCTTACATACGTATAAACCCGAAGCATACAGTTTCTGATCTTGATATATAAGCCAAGTGAATATTAATACATATTTATACGCCCTGTTGAATACGTATGAATATATCCTGCAAGATACATATGAGTAGAAACTGTAGATTAAGCATGAATACTTATGAAGAAAACAATGAAACATAGATTGAAAAGTTGCAATTGATAGATATGAACATTGTTGATAAAGTGATTAAAACATTATGTTTTCTAACTGAATACCATCTTCTCCAAAAAGCTATTCAAAAAAACATTATTCACCTAAAACAACCTTCCAAAACTACATTCACCTAAAGCTGCTCTAACACTATCTGCAACTTTGAATCTGACTCTGTGATTTGCCTAGCAATATTTGAGGCTGCTTCATTCTCACTTATTGCATTTGCATCTATCTTCCACATAGCATAGTCCAAGAGGAGAGCACCATATCTTTGACGGAGTAGATTAGAATCAAATGTTATTTGTGGAATCTCACCAAGAGTGCTCAGAAACTCTGTGTATGCCGCAACATGCACCCTATAATCCCTGAAAAATGTTTATTGAAACAATTAAAAATAATTCAAACAATTAGAGTTTTAAAATGATACAAGCATGATGATTGAATACATACATACTCCCAGACTTTTGTTGAGGTAGATTTGATATGAAAACAACTTCAAAGGGATCAATATGTGACTTGTCAGTGTATGTTGAGTAAGTAGACCAATCTATGCCTTGACTATCTCTGTAAAAGCCACTGATTGATAGATACAGAGGTACAAGCTTAGCAAGCTTATCTATCTCAGAAGCTACATAGGCATCATGACCTGCAGATCTGTATGAGTCATACACTTTGATACATCTCTCCTTGAATGAGACAACACCCAATATCCAGTGTAGTTTGTCCTTCAAGTTGACTAGTATCAAGACATTCTCAACAGTATGCCAAGGTACATTAGCTAGCAATCTGTAGCCCCTTATGTACTCACATACCACATCCTCTTCTTTGGCTACATTTGCATTACTATCTGTATCAGCATACCTACCGAAGATTTCTATGATTCGTGTCTTGAATATACAATCAACAGTTGTATACTTGAAGTTGGTTATTTGGTTATACTTTACCTTCTTTCTCGGATAGTAGAATATGATGTCAATATGCTATACACAAATTTAATTACATAGTGTTAGTACAATGCATCAAATTAAGAAGAAGAAACTGAATATGATAAGTGAAAACCCAGTTAAATACATCACACAGATTCAGTTAAATACAATTGTTATTTAACCTACTGATTACTATTAAAATACACCTAAAGACAGTTAAATATATTTTGTTCTTCAAGACTAATGAGGCAATTAAATACATAATACTAAATCAGTTAAATACATCTGTTATATACAACTACTGAGAACTTTTAAAATACATCTGAATACAGTTAACTACATCAGCTATTCAAGAATAATGAGGACATTAAATACATCGTACAGATTCAATTAAATACATGTGTTATTTACAAGTACTGAGTAATGTACATCTGAATATAGTTAAATACACTTTGTTATTCAAGACTAATGAGGCAATTAAATGCATAATACTGAATTAGTTAAATACATCTGCTATTTACAACTACTGAGAACTTTGAAAATACATATGAATACAGTTAAATACAGTAGTTGTTCAAGAATAATGAGGCCATTAAATACATCATACAAATGCAGTTAAACACATCTATTATTTACAACTATTGGGTCATGTTAAAATATACTACTAAAAAAAACCAGGGTTTAGCGACGGACAAAATCTGTAGCTAAACAGAAAAATTCGTCGCTAATCTCATTTAGTGACGGATTAGCGACGGATTATCAAAAGATTTTGCTAGCAACGAGCATTTTAGCGACAGATTAACGACGACGTTCGTAGCTAATTCCAGTTTTTTTTGTAGAGATACATCTGAATATAATTAAATACATCAGTTGTAAAAGATACATCTGAGTACAATTGAATACATAAAAATAATGTAACAAAATTTGTGTGAGATCTCAATTTGTGAATTATACAATTAGACAAACAAATCCTAAACAAATAAATTATAGTGGAGTTGGAAGGGGTAAAACTTACATTGTCATCCCATAGTTTACCGTCAAACGGTAGAAGGTAAAACTAATTTTTTGAATTGACTTGATCAACTCCAAACTCCACTGGTATATAAAGTGTTAACTTGTTGATCTTGTAATGGTCTTCAAAATTGCTTCTACAAGTATGATTTAAAAAAACATTATATCCATTTAAAAAAAAATATGTAATAGACATACCGAAAAAAACTCACTTCTGTTCATGTCTAGCGAGAAGACCATCACGAATCCATTTCTCGTATTCTTGAATGATTAATATAGGATGTGACCCCGTTATTAAATCATCCTCAAAGGGGTGCCTTTTTTCAAAATGGGGGTCAACTTTACTGAGGTACCTGTTGTTCATTGAATTCATGAATAGAGACTTTTAATTATAAAAACCATGGAGATATAGATCATTAGTTTATGAAACACTAACCTGCGGAGTCAAAGTTGGACTCGTAAAGCGAAGAATATCATCTACTTGGTCGTTGATTCCTATGAGATGGTACTTGGGTTGATTCAACATTTTTTGCACTGTTGTGTATCATAATTCTAGTTTTTGGAAATTTGACTTGGAAGAAACTTATCGTCCAACTCAAATTGTGATACATAGTAATCTGTAGATACACCCTCTTGCCCTGTAGGTGGTATGTTGCACGACAACTCTGATGTTGTATTCCCCTCCACTCTTGACTCCACACAAAAAGCATTAACCACTGTATTCTATTAGACGTATGCATCAATGTTAGTGTAGTAACTGACTGTATGAATACAATTAAATACATATAAATACAATACATAATTGATCTTGAATTTGTATTTTGTTGAGGATGTATTTACGTGGAGAATTTAAATACATTGTATAACATGATAAGAATACATCTAAATACATATAAATACATTACATATTGGAGGCAGAATTTAAAAGCATCTAACTGGAAGTTATAACATCACTATATAGATGAAGCTAAAATGTATACAAGTATTATGTTGATATATATATACAACATGTGAAGATCACAATAATTATGTAGAAACAAGGTCAGGAAAATATAAATGCATATAGGATTAAGATAATTAAAAATACTGAAGTATTCTGTATATGCTTGTATTTCACAATGTTACAAATTGTTTTATATATGATTAATCCGAATAAGAGCAAACATAAGATATAAACATATGGTAAAGAGGTTAAAAATGTTAAACCTCAATATTATCGCCGACAGCTGTATCAGTCTGTCTGTGATCTTTTGGATTATCTTGCAAGTTGGAATCATATAACATTTCTATACCATCATCACGTCTCCCTGTGGTTTCCTTTCTCCGGTGTACACTTTTTTTTTGTTGATTGTCTTGAAGATGGTCAAAAACCATCTTAAAGTTATCATTGATCAATGACCTCAGAGACTTGAATTCGCCCACAACCTTAGCAAGATAAAAATAATTAAAAAAGTGCGCCAGAAATATAAGAATGTTAAGCACTAAATTATAATATTTAATATGTGGATAAAAAACTCACGTATTCTTTGAATGAATTTAGGTCTTTCCTCAAAGAAGATCGTCATTTTTTGAATTTGCCTGCTGATTGTGATGCAAAATATTTTGTGCTATTTCAGATACACCAACAGAAGGAATCTGGATTGAGTCTCTGTATTTGAGGGAAGAATAATCTATTCTTTGCACTTTTTATGGGGCGGTGATGAAGATGGACCAACAGTTGCAGCATGTTTCTTCTTAGACTGAAGATCAGGTGTAGGGAGAAAAGTCATATGATTCCTCTGCCGACTTGTTTGAATGAGTAGGTGTAGGATTGTTCTCAACAACAACGTCTACTGGAGGAATTTGAATAACGGCAAGCTCTATATCCGTTGGATGGATGTCATTATAAACAATCTGAAAAACTAAATATAAGCAAAGTGTTACTACAATGGCTGTATGCACATTTGGAATGAAAAGGTAATTTGTAAAAATGAAGGCAGCAACAATTGTATGCAAGTGTATGCGAACGTATGCATTAGTAAATTATGTGTAACTGTATGCAGCAATAGAAATGAAGGCAGTAGGAACTGTATGCAAGTGTATGCGACTGTATGCATTAGTAAATTAGATGCAACTGTATGCAAAAATAAAAATGAAGGCATCAATAACTGTATGCAAGTGTATGCATTTGTATGCATCAGTAACTGTATTTAACTGTATGCAAAGGTAATAACAAATGCAGCAACAACTGTAAGCAAGTGTATGCGACTGTATGCAGTAGTAACTGTATGCAAATGTATGCAGAAGTAATGATTAGTAAATTATAAATCACCGAACAAATTGTAAATTACCATATTTCCCTTGTCATTGAACATGCCGTTCATCAGATAAGCAAAGTTTGACTGATTTTCGGTGGATCTCCAATTGAGTATTTTGGGTACCACATTATCAACTCGCAGTGCAATTTAGGGATCAACATTTTAACAACACTCATAAAACCAAACTTGCATAGCTAGAGGCATCCCAACTATCCTGTAGTACTTCTTCTGAGCATCCATCTTCTTGCTAATAGATTTTGTCAGGCTTTCAAATGCTTTTATACCCCATGGATATTCAGAATAACTCCCACTCTCGACCAAGTCAAAATGGAGCCTTGGGATGGTTGTGCTTTTCTTCTCGGATGAAAATATGAAATTATGTATTAAATACAACACAACTATCTTTAAGGCATCCCCATCGTTGTTGTGACCCTAATTCTTGTCAGCAAAATATTTCAACAAATCTTTCTTTTTGACAAGATTGGCACCGCCAAAGTATGTCTCATAATCCTGTTAGGAACCTTTTCATTGAACTGAAAATCAGCAGGGTTACCAACATATTTGAGGCCAGTCACAAGCGCAAACTCCCTTATTGAGAAAGATAATGTAGTACCATTGACGTGTATTGAAAATACATCATCAGGACTTCCTTCTAACTTGTAACGACCCGACCCATCATTACGGAAGTTACCGCCCCATTTTCCCCATTTTATACTTCTATATATTTCATTATATGTGTTTGAAGAATTAGAAGTAATTCAGATAGAGTTCGGTTAGAAATGAGACAATAAGTCTCTTTATGAGAAGGTTAGTTTGGAAAAGTCAACCGAATGTTGACTTGTGAGTTAGAAGGCTCGGAATGGATTTCCGATGATTCGACTAGTTTCGGGTGATGATTTGTGACTTAGGAGCGCAATCGGAATTGAATTTGGAGGTCCGGTGTAGAAATAGGCTTGAATTGGCTAAGGTTGGATTTTGGCGAATTCCGGTTGATAGGTGAGATTTTGATTCGAGGGTCAGAATGGAATTCTGAGAGTTTCAGTAGCTTTGTTAGGTGATTTTGGATATGTCTGCAAATTTTCAGATCATTCGGACGTTGTTTGGTCGGGTTTTTGATTGAATGCGCATTTCGGAAGTTTTAGTTTAACTTAGGCTTGAATCCATGGAAATTCGATGATTTTGATGTTTATGATAGTGTTTTTATGTTACAAGCAAGTTTGAATAAGGTGTTGGGATGTGTTGGTACTTTTTGTTGAGGTCCCGAGGGCCTCGGGGTGATTTCGGATGGTTAAAAGGGAATTTTTGAAGTTGCAGCAGGTCTGTCATCTGAAGCTCCAGGTATTTCCGCATCTGCGGAAAAAGGACAGCAGGAGCGGTTCCGCAGATGCAGCTGGTCAATCGCAGAAGCGGTCCTGGAGAAGGGCTGGTATTTTCACAAAAGCGGAAGAGTTTCCGCAGAAGCGGTCACCACAGAAGCGGTCCTGGCAAATTGAAGGAAAATCACAGAAGCGGTATATTGGTCGCAGAAGCGACAACCGTAGAAGCAAAAACCGCAGAAGCGGTTGGGATGTCGCAGAAGCGAAAATCACTGAAGTTTTAATGAAACAGTGTTGTCGAATTTTAGAAGTTAGAAAATATTTTAGACTTCGGGGAAAGGCGATTTGTGGGCGATTTTTGAAGAGAAATCGTGGGATATCATCAGGTAAGTGTTCTTAGACTCGGATTATGTTGTTATGATGTAAAAACATAGATTAAACACTGAAAATTCGAGGAATTAAAGGGTAAAAATGGGGACTAGGGCTTGAAGCCTAAGAAAGTGTAAATTTGGAATTTGATGGGACAAAGGGACTCCGATTTTGATGAACTTTATATGTACGAACTCGTGGCAAGACGAGAAATCTGTTGGTATAATTTTCATAAATTTTTGAGAAGTGGGCCCGCGGTTCGGGTTTTACCAACTTCGTGAATTTTAATACTTTTCGAGTATTTTTGATTGGGTTATGTTTCCTAACCCATATTTATGTATTCGTTGTGATTTTGACAAGATTCGACGTGTGAGGAGCTCGATACAAAAGGAAAAGGCATTGCGGACCATTCTACGGCCGGTTAGAGGTGAGTAGCTGGTGTATATGATGGCCTGAGGGTTTGAAACCCCGGCTTATCACATTGTGACGCTATTTAGGGCGTGACTCGCATCCCATGGTAGGTGCAGGATTGGTTATGACTGGGGATTGTGACTTTGTCCATCCCGAACAAGAATAATTCTATATTGGCGATTGATACGCACCCTGTATTGAATATATCTGGGCTTAATGCCAGTTTTGGGGCCTTGTGCCGGCATGTAGTATCCTTAGAGGATGAATATCATTGTGATAGCATGTTTTGTATAATCATTGATCTCAGTCCTGTGTTTAATCACTGTTATGAAATGCTAAGTCACTTTTCCTGAAGTTAAATGTCTAAAGCATATTCCTCTTAATAAATTGAAAATTGGGAAATTAATTGAATCTGTTACGTGACTCATATGCATATTATGGACTAAATATGGATCGGGCTGCACGCCGCAGCGAATGTTATGATTATATTGCACTTGGGCTGAAGGAGCCCCTCCGAAGTCTGTACACACCCCCAGTGAGCGCCGTCGACGTTAAATGGATCGGGCTGTATGCCACAACGTGTTCATGTGCATTGCATTGCATCCTTGCATTATACTTGACTATTATATTTGATGTTGCTTTGTAGTTGGTTCGTAGTTAAGGTGTCAGACTGTTAGTTTTAGCTTTACTTTGTGGCATTTCAAGGATTTCTTATCTTCAGACATTTTATATGCTTATTACTCACTGAGTTGGTAGTACTCACCCCTACTCCCTGCACCTTGTGTGCAGATTCAGGTACACCGGAGGCTTAGCGTGAGCAGTCGTTGTCTTCAGAGTTCATCAGAGTTGTTGAGGTAGCTGTTTGACGTTCGCAGGACCTAACTACTCTTCTTATTTCAGTTTTATCTATATATATACATTTTCAGACTTGAGTATTGTTCGTTCAGTTATTGTTATTCAGTTGTTTTAGAGGCTCTATATTCATGACCCCAGATCTTTTGGGAGTATTTTATTAGATTTCGTATTTCTCAGTATTATACTTCTATAAACAGCGGATTATTACTCTAAATCTATTAAATTCTCCTTAAATTATCGGTTTGAGATTTATTATTGAATTGGGAGTGATTGTTGGTCAGGCTTGCCCAGCTTTAGGGTTGGGCACCATCACGACTGGGTTTGGGTCGTGACAAGTTGGTATCAGAGCCTAGGTTACTAGGCCTCGCGAGTCATGAGCCGGTTTAGTAGAGTCTCGCGGATCGGTACGTAGACGTCCGTATCTATCCTCGGGAGGGTACAGAACTTTTAGGAAACGCTTTACTTTCTTGAAATTCACATCGTGCGGTTTGTTGTTATGAAAACTAAATTTCTGTATTCTATTCTCTCGCAGATTGCGAGAACCCGTGCTAACGGACGCGGCGGAAGACCACCAGTGCCCCTAGAAGCCGTGGTCGCGGTAGAGGCAGGGCAGCAGGGACAACACCTGCTGACCCACCAGTTGACCAGGCTCAGGGTCAGA
>MU689047.1:26955-45064 GCA_026770625.1 Nicotiana glauca | reverse complement strand
GGGGGGGGGGGGGGAGGAGGGGGGTTGGACACTTTTAGAGGCAAGATCAACATCAGGACCAATTTTGGAGGCTAATAATTTCGAGTTCTTCATTCCTTCATCTTTTCTTAGTAATATATTTATGCAAAATACTTGTCTGATTTTTACTATGATTATAAATTACTAAATACTCTAATTTTTAGGGTTGCAGTTCTATATTGAATTTTATTAACTGTATCATCGCTAATTCGATTAACATCTTGTGGTTGTGTATTTAATTTTAGTTTTAACTTGTGAATTGTTATAGCTACTGATTCACCATACTGTCTTTGTTATGCTTAGAAAAGCCATATCTAGATATGAGTAAAATCATAGAGAGCTTATTCCTGAACCTGTGGCTCAGAATATAATTTTGCGGTTAGGATAGGAATATAACTATTGTCTTGTTCAGTTGAATATCGTATTATATCCGTTCATGATATATTCAACACCATAAGAATACAGGATTGATATATTGAGAATAGAAGGATTGTACTGTGAAAGTATGTTATTTTTATAGACGATTCGGTCAACTAGCAATCATAAATAATTCATATTAACATGTGTAATTATGAACAATATGGAATTAGTAAATCGACTACAACCTTGAAATCTTCATCTCCTATGTTTAAAATTCAATAGCAAATTCTTGCACTCTTGTTAGGTAGTTAACTTGTTTAATTTTTGGCAATAGTAGTATCACTAGAAAGACTAGCAATTTTAGTTACTTTGGACAGCTAATTGATTTAAGTTAGTTTAGTTAATAATTATTATAAATCTTTGTGGGTTCGACATCCGACTTTCAAGTTACTTTATTATTTGATGGCCACGTATATTTGCGTATACTTGGGGAACGAATAAATTTTTAGCGTCGTTGCCGGGAACTTAAAACTTGATTGTTTAACTATATTTTACTTTAATTTCTTCTCAAGTTTTAGTTTTCTCATTTAGTTAGTATTACATATATTTTTATATGGCATGTTTGAATGAAAAGTGGTGGAATGGTAAGTAGCCTTATTTTTGTGATCCTTGTCCATATTGTAGAAGATCCCACTTTGTGGCAACAATGTAAAAATATTCTCAAGAGCGAGTTGTGTGCACCATCTCAGTCCTGTACTATTTGTGGTAGATATTAGAATAATTGTACCAAGTGTTGTTATCCTACTCCAATCACTTCTTATGATGGTTCTAATAATGTTTTGTGAGTTTTACAGGAGTAACGAATTGGATGATGTGGAACATGATATCCGCATTTTGGATATGCACAAACAATTATTAGAGGGGGATATGGAGGTCTTTGTAAGAAAATTACAAATGAGATGGGACGCTTTATAGAAGGAAGATCTGAACTGAGGCAAGAGATCGATCAATTTAGTATTGCTACTTACGACTTGGAGGCTCAATTGAGTGCAAATATTGATGCATCTAACACCTAACAAATTAGCTATAATTTGTGTGAAGCTAAAAAAGAGCTTATAGGCTAAATTAATGAGGTAAAAGTGAAATTTCAAAAATTCGACCATATTTTTGTTGCTAATACAAATATTGAGAAGAGTGCACTAGAGTCACGTGAAGAAATAGATACTATTATATTTAAGAAATTTGGTGTGTACCTATAAAGGCATAAAAAGCAAGATAATTCTTGATTTGGGACGCTTTGGTCGTTATTCCATACATTCTTCAACATTATGTTTGGATGATGACATGAAAATTAAGTCATTTGAGTCTTAGGAGAAGCTAACATATAAGGAACAAGATGCTTACATTCTTATATTTGTCATGTCAGAGAAATAAAAATACATACCTCATCTAAAGGTCAAGAAATGCAGAATACTATATTGGTTACTTGGCACAATTAGATTTATACCACCAACCCTGGAGCATAGTCGCAAACTTGAAGCCAAATTAGGGGTTCAATTAATAATTTCAAGATGGAGGCAAAAAATGGTATAAGTCATGCCACGACTATAAATTAGGCGCTTGTTGGGAGGCAATCCAATATTATTGCTTTCTATTATTTTTGTTATTATTTTATTTGTTTGTATTAGTTTTTGTGTTATTTTTGTTTTGTAGGATTATGAGCTTTGGAATCAAGACCATAAGACATGCAAAGTAGTCTAGATAGTTAGAACTAAGTGTAAGGTTCTTGTACAAAGGACCAGACATGAGAGAAGTTTGAATATCCCGTGAGCTACTAATGTTTCGACCTTTGGTTGTCCAGGGAGTTCCTTCTTTCCAGCCTCTTGCTTGATTTTTTTGTCATGTGCACCGGGGTCACTTCACTTTTTAAAATATAGGATGGGGAACTCTCGTCGGATTGTAGTAGGGTCATGACCCAAAATATAATTAGTCGTGATGGGACCTAACCCAACCCACTAGGTAAGCCCATTAACAATAACCTAATTCAAATGAGATCCAATGAGAAAATAAATGAAAAAATAACTGAACTTTAATACAAAATCCCAAGGATTGGTTGTACACATCATGTGCTTCTAAGATTTAGAGTTTACAAAACTAGTATGAAATAAATACATCATCTGTTTGAAATGTACATATATAGATTTTTATAAATCTAAAGCTACCATAAACAAGAGGTAGCTACAACCGGAATACATGTTCATCTTCAAGCCAGCTCCAGCCATACACAGCAATATCAACTCCAAAATATGCACGCAAGGTGCAGAACTATGGTATGAGTACAACCGACTATGTACCCAATAAGTAACAAACCTAACCTTAGGTTGAAAGCAGTGACGAGCTTGGCAACGGTCAGAGTCCAACACCAATAGCCAAGAACAACTCGTAGCAATATAATAAAAATAATACAAGTAATACTCAAAGATATGATGCTCGGCTCGTTCATAGTTACGGAAAATAGGCATGTTTTTCAGGTATAACAGTAAACACCTAGATCTTTCACCGAAATCACAAAATGTGAGTATGTCATAAAACTGTGGTTTCTCCAAAAACTTTGAACAACAAATAAGATGTTCCATTATCAGATAGCATAAGGAAAGTACATATCTATGCCTACATGCCAATGTATATGAGAAGTCATAAATGTCAAAATACGGTATAGCATGAGGAAATACATCTATATGCCTACATGCCAAGTATGCATGTCAAATGTAATACACCATAGTGATAAACTCATGTAATTGCACTCTCAGAGTACTCAATCTAACTATCTAACACTCAATCCCTCGGGACTCGGCACTCGGCACTTGGTACCTACGCTCACTGCTGGTATGTCAGACTAGGGAGGATCCTGTCCAAGTGATAATATAAGCCAATATGGCATTTTACGGCGTGCAACCCGATCCCATCGTGAATATATAAAGCCTGATAAGGTGTGCTACCCGATCCCATAAATATCACTCACAATTAGGCCCTTGGCCTAACTTAATCATCAATCTATCCAGTATCTCGAGCTCACAAATGTCATGCCAATCAGCCCAAATAATGATGCGTGATGTAACAATAAATGATAACAGACATTGAGATATGATATGCAAATGAATGAATATGACTGAGTATGTAATTGTAATTTAAGCAAATAATTCAATAGCAGAAACGACCTCAATGGGTCCCAACATAATACACATATAGCCTAAACATAATTTCTAACATGGATCACAATTTAATTACTCTAGCACGTGGAATTTTCATGGATAGAAACATGATTAGATAACTACACAGTACCACAGAATCAACCGAGTCATAATTCACATAGTGCACACCTATACACCCATCACCTAGCATGTGCGTCACCTCAACACCGAACACATAACACATATATTCAGGGATTCGTAACCTCAACGCCAAGTTTAGAAGTGTTACTTACCTCTAACAAGCCAAATCCAATACAGAGCAAGCCAAATAATACTCTAGAAATGCCATCCTATGCATACCAACCACCGAACGGCTCGAAACTAGCCAAAAAAAAAAAAACTCAAGAACATCAAATAATGCCAAAGGAAACAAACCTAATCGATAAAGGTTGAATATTTAATCAAAAGCCCAAAGTCAACCAAAAGATTAAACCCATGTCCGCACCTTGGAGCCCGATAAAACTCACAACATCTGGCAATCCATTCAGTTACGAGTCCAATTATACTAGTTTCATCCAAATCCGACTTTGAATCGATGTTCAAAACTCAAAAAATTCACTTTATAAAATTTTCAACAAAAACCCCCAAATTCTCTTTTGAAATCATCAATCAAATGCCAAAAATGAAGATGGAATCACGGAATAAAATCAATACCGAGTAGAAAACACTTATCCTATTCCATGTGGTGAAAATCACCTCAATCCAAGATCCATAGCTCAAATATGCTAAAATCATCAAAACCTCCGAAAATAGAGTACTTATAATCACTGAACAAATTAATGAACCGCGATTGCAAAAATACCATAGTGATCGCGACGAAGAAAGATGCACTGCCCCTTAAATACTCTACGCGTTCGCGAGCCTCCTCATGCGAACACGATGCCCACATATGCCAAATCTCCACGAACGTGGACTGACCCACGTGAACATGGAAGAGGAATCACCAGCACCCAGTTCATAGCTCAACTTTGTGCGAACACGACCTCTCCTATGCGAACGCACACTGTAACTGACACAAGCTTCGGGAATGCGTTCATCCAGTCGCGATTGCGATAAAGAAAGTTCCCAGCTCCAGATTTTTCTCTACGAGATCGCACCTCCACCTTCACGATCGCAATGAACAATACCAGACACTAGCAGAAACCAACAAGAAAATATGAAGAAAATGGTCTAAAATCAATCTGAAACACGCTCGAGCCCCCCAGGACCCCGTCCAAACATACCAACAAGTCTCATAATATAACACGGACCTACTCAAGGCCTCAAATAACACATAACATGTCACGACCCAAACACCGCTCCGGTCGTGATGGCGCCTCTCGTGAAGACAAGGCCAGCCAACCAACCCTATTTGCCTTTTTCAAAAATAGATAACATGTATAAATAATTTTAAAGATGATTCAATAATATTACGTGGCTGAAGTACAACCAAACACAGCCTAAATCGGGGTGTCACAAGTCACGAGCATCTAGATTAGTCTAAATACAACTACAAGGCCAGTAATATATAGAATAGAATTTAGAAGTCAAGGAAGAAATCCGGTGCCGCGAATGCTGACGGTCACCTTGCTCAACTACGATAGCCAAATCTTCAACCAGCTCAAAACCGCTACCGGGTGAACAAATACCTGCATCTGCACGCGAGGTGCCGGGAGTAAAGTGAGTACTCCAACTCAGTGAGTAATAAAAGTAAATAATAACTGAGCAGCAAGAAATCACGTAAAGCAACCAACATACTGTATAGAAGCCGGGTACAATTTTCTGAGAAAATTGTGAAGTGAAATCTTTAGAAATACCTTGGCTCAGTTCAAATCTCTTTTGAAAATGATCTTTTCAATAATTACGAAAACGATTTCAAAATAGTTAGTGCTGATAAGCACAGAAAATCCGCCCCTCGGGCACAAATACGGCAGTATGACAGGTAAGAAGGCAAATAAATATGCAAGATGAGCACATAAAAGTCCGCCCCTCGGGCAATATCTAAAAACAGTACCAGCCCCTCGGCCTCACTCTCAGCCCGTCGAGCTCTCTCTCTCAGATCACTCTCAGAACAGTATAATATAGTAACCACTGCAGCGTGCATCCCGATCCATATATCACTGCGGCGTGCAGCCCGATCCACATATCGCTGCGGCATGCAACCCGATCCATATCTCGCTGCGGCGTGCAGCCCGATCCATATGGGTACCCGCGCTCACTGTGGGGGTGCAGACTCTGGAGGGGTTCCTACAGCCCAAGCGCTATACTACTGAGGCATGCAGTCCGATCCAATAATATACTATTGCGACGTGCAGCCCGATCCATATATATATATATTGATGTGGCGTACAGCCCAATCCATATAAGTATCGCTGCTGTGTGCAGCCCTATCCATAATATAAACCCTCACATCCAGGCCCTCAGCCTTATATCACTCAGTGTACTGTCACATCTAGTCCCCGGCCACACTCAGTTAGTGTATCATCACAAGCCCCTCGGGCATTAGTAAAACAGTAGTTCTCAGCCCAAATTATCATTTAAAATATCATTTAAGACTCAAATCTGAGTAAAAGTGGTTGAGTTGTAAATTAGTGGAGAAACAGTATGACTGAGTTCAAGTAATAAGTCAAAACAGTGAGGAAACAGTGATAATAATCCCCGAAGGATTCAAATAGTTGGCATGAAGCCCAAATATGGCAATCAGCCCAATTCACGATGATAACAAGTAAATTTCAGTCAAATACACAGTAAATTCATCAATCAGGATGGACCAAGTCACAATCCCAATGGTGCTCTACCCCACTCCCACTATCCGGCGTGCTAGTCACCTCAATATAGCACTACGATGTGCGATACGGGATTTCAAACCCTCAGGATATCAGTTACAATCATTACTCACCTCGAACCGGTGAAATCTCTAGCTCGCGATGCCTTTGCCCCTCAAATCAGCCTCCACGCGTGTTGAATCTATCCAACATCAGAGCGAATACATCACAATATGCCAATGGGACAATACCCAATCAAAAATAATCAAAAAATAGCAAAAATCTCGAAATTAGCAAAACTCGAGCCCCGGACCCACTTCTCGAAAATCAGAAAATTTAACATCAATAAATTCCTCATTTTCTCACGAGTTCATACATACCAAGAACTCTCAAATCCGAGCTCAAATGACCCATCAAATCCCAATTTGAAATATCAAAAACCCAAGCCCTAGTTCATCAATTTTAAGCTCGATTTCCATAAATTTCAAGGTAAATTTCACATAATAATAGTGTTTTAAGGTCATATAACTCATCTCCAATCAATCCCAGTCGAAATCACCTTCAATTCCTGTCCAATAGCTCTTAAGGTTGTTCAAAAATGGTGGAAAATATCCCAAGCTCGCGGATGAAATGTTATTTAAAACCCTTCTGCCTAGGCCTTTTTCCGCTTCTGCGACCTAGATACCGCATGTGCGGTTACCGCTTATGCGGCAATTCCTCCGCTTTTGCGGATTCTTCGAAATTCCTCAGGACCGCTTCTGCGGTCAATTTTCGTTCCTGCGGACACCGCATCTGCGGGAATGCGTCCGCTTCTGCGAGATTCCTCCAATTGGTCAAGTCCGCACCTGCGACCCCATCTCTGCATTTGCAGAACCGCATCTGTGGCCCCTTTTCCGCAGATGCGGAAATACCAGATACCAGCAACACCAAAATCTCATAAGTCCAAAATTCATCCTGATGGCCATCCAAAATCGCCCCGAGGCCCCCTGGACCTCAACCAAAAGTATCAACACATCTTAAAACATTATTCAAACTTGCTTCAATCATCAAAACACCTCAACTAACACCAAAATCATCGAATTCAAGCCTAAGTTTCCTCAAAAACTTCCGAAACACGCATTCGATCAAAAACCTAACCAAATCACCTCCGAATAGCTTGAAATTTTGCACACACATCCAAACACCTAACGAAGCTACAACAACCCTCGGAATGCCATTCTGCGCCTCGGATCAAAATCTCACCTATCAACCGGAATTCGCCAAAATGCTAACTTCGCCAATTCAAGCCTAATTCTACACCGGACCTCCAAAATAAATTCCGATCACACTCCGAAGTCGTATGTTATCTAGTCCATAAACCATAGAACCACATTGCACTTTCCGAAATCATACACAAGATCAGAACCTCGCATCTATATTCAGAATAAGCCCGAGCCAGCTGTAATAACCCATACCTGCAACCTCGGGTGTAATCACATGATATCATACATAACCCAAACACTCGAAACGATAACTTCTATTCACAGCAGTTGCCCACAACAACGGAATACCGGTAGAAAACCTCTTATCAACTAAGGTTTTATTCCAACACTTTCATATACTGCCAACGATAAATGAAACACGCAATAAACCGTAACCATTTCTCAGATCAACCATTCATGAAGCCACTTCCCTTTTGACTAATGCCACAGCAGATTCCGAGCCGAACCTCAATATTATCCTTCCAACAAGCTGAAATAAAATCCGTTCGTATTCATTAGTGACCCTAACGATCACCTCGAATCCAACACACCACTCTAGTGATATGACACCTCAATACAGGCCTAAGCCACAACTTGCATAATATGCGCACCAATAAGAAACGATCTGAATATACTCAAATCATACAAAATGACTCAAACAAAAGAGCTGTACCTCAAGATCATCAATACCATCACCACACAAGGCTGAGACCCCGTCTCACATCAGAGAAATAGAATACCTGAATCTACCTTGAAAGGTCATATCTCTACATGGCCTTGCCACAATGCACGATCCTATCCAAACACTGTTACGCATGAAACACCTCAAGTCACTATGCTCAAAATCGACAGCCACACACAATTTGATGTCTGGAACCCAAGCAATTCATTACACCCATGGTGAAACAGATAAAATACGACACGTAACCCGATAGGTCATAACCAACACTCCATTTACCGAGCAACACCTAATTACTCTTCCCGCTTGACTTTCACTATGAATCCCCAATAGAACCGCACCACATGTTCCCGTAACCAACAAATCATAACGTATCACAACACCGAAAAGTAACTCAAGCTGAATACGTAGCTACATCAGCCTGCCAACTAACTCATTACCAAGGAGCCTGAAGCTGCTTTTTTCGCTACTACAACTCCTGACGTAGCCGTCCGATACAGTGCCCGGCACCAAATCAATATCAAAATCCCAACCTCGCCAAGCGACATGCCCGACCACAAGAAACGCATCCGAAAAGTCCCTCAACACTGGAACTGAACCAATAGTAGAAACCTCTTCACTAACATCTATCACGAAGGCCCAATTAAGAAAAGTAGTCCTCCCAGCCATCCGCTGGTCTTTGGAATACAAAACACTCTGCTAGAACATAATCCGATGCACCTCGCCACTCAACCCGTGGCGCTTTCCGGCATAGCCCATAGCGCAATAGTCTAGAATAACCCAACACTAAGACAACCGGTCTACACCCCAACATCATATCCAAAATCTAACATACCAAGCAAAGAAAGAACCACTCAGGCCTCCAAATCCCAATAGCCGCTAAACGGTGCTGATATACACGATCCACAACCACTATATAGTCTGTACCTGGGAACTCCCAGTCTCTAACTCCATATAGCACACAAATCATCATACCTGATCCCGAATTCCGCCGTATGAATACATATCACACCTCAAGTACCAAATCATTCCATGAAAGATATTCTAAAATTTCCCCTGTGCCATCAAACAAAATCAGATATCGGCAATTGACCTAACAAGAAAGTGCCGCAATACTACCGAAGTATCATCAGTTAAGTCATATTACCCCTTTTCGAGACAAATACTCTCGTCACATCACTTCCATTTAGCAGTAACATTTCCTTGATTATCTGAGGCTACCCGTTGCCTAGGAGTTTTATGAACTTCTTTTTAGAACTGAACTGAAACCTCGCACATGCCCGTCTCGGTCCTCTACAACATACCGCATATACCATACCATCCAAGGATAACATCAGAACTTTTATCTCCCTTCCGCGCCGCAGAAATCTACGCACTCAACTAGTCAAGAACTTCCATTGATCCCATCTAGAAGAAAAATCATTACACACTCCATGCTCCGTATGTCCATAGAAAATATACATCTCTAAACCACGATGAACCCAACAAGAATTCTCTCTCAATTCCATTTGCACAAGCCAAACTATCAGGACTGAATCCTTCTAACTAGACCAAGCTAAACAAGCTATCGGAACTCAAGAGCTTTGCTGCAAAATACCTGTACGAACTTATTTCCTCGAACACACGCAAGGAATTAATCACATCCTTACCATACCGATTCGGTCTTCTATCAAGATACTCCACCCATCTAAATTTCCTTATGTTCCATCCTCAACTTGATATTTCCTCTTGTTGTAGCACCACAATGCCTCACCCAGGCTTACCACACGAGACCCAAGCATGAACCACACTATCTAAAACCCATAAGCCGTTGAATACTCTCCCTCGAATATTCCCAAAAACACCACATTCTGCAGCACTTTATTCTGAAGAACTTCCTGTGAATCTAAATCCGTTGCCTTTGCTTCCCTGATACTGATGTATAGAATCCCATAACTAACATAGAAATACCACAAATCTGAACCTCTTCCGATGAAAACACAGTTTCTAACCACACATGCAACTTTAAGATACCTGATTGTTCCCTGTAGACTCTTGAACACATTAGAACCATTTTCGAAAGTCATTCTCTCTTATTCAAACTACAAATCACCTGACCTGACGGACAGAACCACCCGTGCCTCATTGGCACTCCGATACCGCAAAATGATATTTTTATCCCAATACATCCAAGCAACTTCCTGCTCTATATGCCGAGCATCCTTTGCCAATAACACTCTAGACATTCTGTGATTCTCATACTCTATAAAGCATAATATGACCGCTGTCACAATTTTCCTTTACTCCAGCCATAGCTAACTCACTCGCATGCCCCAAACTGGAACCGACATAGCACCTAACCGTGTAATCAGCTGCTCCCAGCCACCTCCCCCACTTGGCTCGAATCCATAAATCAAGATACACTCAATAACTCGTAACACTTTTGCTCTATTGATGCCACAATAACATAGTGATATTAAACTCAAATCATTTACAAGTCTATGAAAACACAGATCATCTAGTACTGTAATCCTCTGCAAATCTCGCATTCATCCCCACATCAGTTGAGTCCACTCTCTTAAGCGACCCGAATTTTTAAATTTCAACACCTACTTTTCAATTACACATGAGATCTTCTAACATATACCTAGGGATCATTCCACTTAAGAACACTCCGTAAGAGATAACCCACATGCTTCGCCTCAATTTAGTATTTCTGCATACCTTCCACCGTCATACACATTACACAGTTATTTAGTCTTTCTGGGTCTGAACTCATACCGCCACATGTAATGCACTTCCCTCCCTAACTAGGAGACACGAAAATATTCTTCATGCGCCCACAACTCGGGCTACACATCGAATCACAATAGGAATTGAACACTTAACAGTTCATCTATTATCCAACAGACTTCTTTGTCACTACCAAGTCATATAGATACATCTTGCAGTACTAACATACTCATCACATGGATATCCAACCGCCATTCCGGCAAATAGGGACAATACTGAACATATAAGTCCAAAACACTAGTTAACACAATCAGAACCTCGGTGCTCAAGCCATAGTCAAGGACCCGACCTCAAGTCCTCCAGACTGGCCCAACATAACTCACGGAGAATACATCTTGCCCCTTGATCGGGGAATCACAAGCAATCAAGGCACATCTGATGTTGAGCGCTCATGTGCACTTATGAACGCGTGGAAGGAATTTCAAGAGTTTCTTTTCAAGCTGAATCAAGGACGCACAATAAGAATTAAAGAAGGTGAAGTTTTCCTAAAGGTTCTGCAGCCTCTCGAGGATAATACAGATGTCTTCGTACCGATTCACGAGACTCTATTAAACCCGCTCATGACTCGTGAGACCTAGTAACCTAGGCTCTAATAACAACTTGTCACGACCCAAACCCCACTCCGGTCATGATGGCGCCTCTCGTGAAGACAAGGCCATCCAACCAACCCTATTTGCCTTTTTCAAAAATAGATAACATGTATAAACAATTTTAAAGATGATTCAATAATATTACTTGCCGGAAGTATAACCAAACACAGCCCAAACCGGGGTGTCACAAGTCACGAGCATGTAGAGGAGTCTAAATACAACTACAAGGCCAGTAATATACAGAATAGAATTTAGAAGTCAAGGAAGAAATTTGGTGCCGCGAACGCTAGCGGTCACCTTGCTCAGCTACGATAGCCAAATCTTCAACCACCTCAAAACCCGCTACTGGGTGAACAAATACCTGCATTTGCACGTGAGGTGCAGAGAGTAAAGTGAGTACTCCAACTCAGTGAGTAATAAAAGTAAATAATAACTGAGCAGCAAGGAATCAGGTAAAGCAACCAACATGCTGTATAGAAGCCGGGTACAATTTTCTAAGAAAACAGTGAAATCTGTGAAATCTTTAGAAATACCTTGCTCAGTTCAAATCTCTTCTTAAAATGATCTTTTCAATAATTACGAAAATGATTTCAAAATACTTAGTGCTGATAAGCACAGAAAATCCGCCCCTCGGGAATAAATACCGCAGTATGATAGGTAAGAAGGCAAATTAATATGCAAGATGAGCACATAAAAGTCTGCCCCTCAGGCAATATCTCAAAACAGTACTAGCCCCTCGGCCTCACTCTCAGCCCCTCAAGCTCTCTCTCTCAAATCACTCTCAGAACAGTATCACATAGTAACCGCTGCGGCGTGCAGCCCGATCCACATATCGCTGCAGCATGCAACCCGATCCATATCTCGCTGCAGCGTGCAGCCAGATCCATATGGGTACCCGCGCTCACTGTGGGGGTGAAGACTCCGGAGGGGCTCCTACAACCCAAGCGCTATACTACTGCGTTGTGCAGTCTGATCTATATAAATATATTGCTGCGGCGTGCAGCCCGATCCAATAATATACTGCTGCGGCGTGCAACCCGATCTATATAAATATATATACTGATGTGGCGTGCATCCTGATCCATATAAGTATCGCTACTACGTGTAGCCCGATCCATAATATAAACCCTCACATCCAAGTCCTCGACCTCATATCACTCAGTGTACCCTAACATCTGGCCCTCGGCCACACTCAGTGCATCCTCACATCTGGCCCTCACCCACACTCAGTCAGAGTATTATCACAAGCCCCTCGGGCATTAGTAAAATAGTAGTTCTCAGTCCAAATTATCATTTAAAATATCATTTAAGACTCAAATCTGAGTAAAAGTGGCTGAGTTGTAAAGTAGTGGAGAAACAGTATGACTGAGTTCAAGTAATAAGTCAAAACAGTGAGGAAACAATGATAATAATCCCCGAAGGATTCAAATAGTTGACACAAAGCCCAAATATGACAATCAGCCCAATTCACGATGATAACAAGTAAATTTCTATCAAATACACAATAAATTCATCAATCGGGACGGACCAAGTCACAATCCCCAACGGTGCTCTACCCCACGCCCACTATCCGGCATGGAAGTCACCTCAATATAGCACTACGATGTGCGATCTGGGGTTTCAAACCCTCAGGATATCATTTACAATCATTACTCACCTGGAACCGGTGAAATCTCTAGCTCGCGATGCCTTTACCCCTCAAATCGGACTCCACGCGCGTCGAATCTATCCAACATCAGAGCGAATACATCACAATATGCCAATGGGACAATACCCAATCGAAAACAATCGAAAAATAGCAAAAATCTCAAAATTAGCAAAACCCGAGCCCCGGGCCCACTTCTCAAAAATTAGAAAATTTAATATCAATGGATTCCTCATCTTCTCACGAGTTCATAGATACCAAGAACTCTCAATCCGAGCTCAAATGCCCCATTAAATCCCAATTTGAAATATCAAAAACCCAAGCCCTAGTTCATCAATTTTCGGCTAAATTTCCATAAATTTCAAGGTAAATTTCACATAATAATCGTTTTTTAAGGTCATATAACTCACCTCCAATCAATCCCAGTAGAAATCACCTTCAATTCCCGTCCAATAACTCTTAAGGTTGTTCAAAAATGGTGGAAAATATCCCAAGCTCGCGGATGAAATGTTATTTTAAAACCCTTCTGCCCAGGTCTTTTTCCGCTTCTGCAACCTAGATACCGCATGTGCGATTATCGCTTATGTGGCAATTCCTCCACTTCTGCGGATTCTTCAAATTCCTCAGGACCGCTTCTGCGGTCAATTTTCGCTCCTCCGGACACTGCATCTGCGGGAATGCGTTCGCTTCTGTGAAATTCCTCCAATTGGTCAAGTCCGCACCTGCGACCCCTTCTCCGCATCTGCGGAACCGCATCTGCGGCCCCTTTTCCGCATATGTGGAAATACCAGATACCAGCAACACCAAAATCTCACAAGTCCAAAATTCATCCGGATGGCCATCCAAAATCACCCCGAGGCCCCCGGGACCTCAACCAAAAGTACCAACACATCTTAAAACATTATTCAAACTTGCTCCAATCATCAAAACACCTCAACTAGCACCAAAATCATCAAATTACATCGAATTCAAGCCTAAGTTTCTTCAAAAACTTCCGAAACAGGCATTCGATAAAAAAACTAACCAAATCACCTCTGAATAACCTAAAATTTTGCACACACATCCAAAATCACCTGACGAAGCTACAACAACTCTCGGAATCCCATTCCGACCCTCGGATCAAAATCTCACACATCAACCGAAAATCGCCAAAATGCTAACTTCGCCAATTCAAGCCTAATTCTACACCGGACCTCCAAAATAAATTCTGATCACACTCCGAAGTCACAAATCATCCCCCGAAGCTAACCGACTCACCGGAAATCGCATTCGAACCCTCTAACTCAATAGTCAACATCTGGTTGACTTTTCCAAAACAAGTCTTCCTTAAAGAGACTAAGTGTCTCATTTTCTACCAAAACCAATCCAAATCAAATATAACACACCAAATACTGATAATGAAACACGAAGAAGCATAAAATGGGGGAAACAGGGTGTAACTACTGAGACGACAGGTCGGGTCATCACATAACAATATCAAAATGATGAATCACACCTCAAATGAAGCTTAATGAACTTTTGAACTTTCAACATCAAAAACTCGTGCCGAACCATATCAAATCAATCAGGAATGGACTCCAATTTTGCACACAACTCCCAAAGGACATAATGAAGCCATTCCAATTCCCAAAACCACAATCCAAACCCGATATCATCAAAGTCAAATCCCGGTCAAACTTATGAACATTCCAAATCTTCAAATCTCCAACGTTCGCCAAATAGTGCCAAAACCTTCTAGAAATATCCAAATGCAACTCCGAGCATATGCCTAAGTCCAAAAATATCATCTGGACCTAACTTAACCACCAAAACTATGATACGAGGTCAAATAGTAAAAGGTCAAACTTGGTCAATTCTTCTAACTTAAAGCTTCCTAGTTGAGAATCACTCTTCCAAATCAATTTCGAATCACCTGAAAACCAAAACCGACGATTCAAACAAGTCATAATACGTCATATGAAGCTACTCAAGACTTAAAATATCTAAACAGAATGCAAATGCTCAAGTTAACTGGTCGGGTCATTACACGTAGTATATTAGTATCAATATTAACTTCTTGTTTTTAATTTGTAGCTTGATTATGATGTTAGCTTGATTTTGATAATTATTAGTATACTAGTATAGACTTGTTGTAGAGTGTTAGTTGGAAAAAGGGGAAAAAATACAAAAAATTCAATAACAATAAAAAATATTTAAAATTTTCCTGACGATGGATCTCTTGGACAACTTTCTTGAGGGACTAAGGTCTAATGAAAAATCCAAAAAATAGTTTTTTATATTTTTTTATTTTCTGATTAGTCTTAGGTAAATAATAATCTCCCTTAGTTTTTATTTAGTAATCAATTATTTTTTAAGGGATGTATCTTGAATTGAGTATTTTTATTTTTAGAATAAAGTTGAAGGAAGAAGACTTGATTGCTCCTATGTGTCTTTTGATGCTAGCAAAGTTAAGCCTTCGCATGCAAATTACCTTCCTAACATGTTTTGATGAAAATTGTTATCGTGAAAAATTGAATAGATATATCTGCATGGGTTTTTAGTAGGTGTCTTGTCTTAGTGTCTCACTACCTCATGGGGTTAGGCTCGACACTTACTAAGTATATTGGATCGGTTGTACTTATATTTCACTTCTTCACTTCTTATGCAAATTTTGACGTTGGTACTAGCACAGTCCCAAGATGCAGTTAGCATATACTAGCCAATGATTTAAGGTAGAGTTGCATTCTGTTCGGAGGCCTTAGAGTCACTTCCTATTTCTTTTACTGTTCCCATTTTATTTCATATGGTGATGTATGTCTTTCAAACCTTATATTTAGCTGGATCTAGATGCTCATGTACTAGTGATACCAAAATCTATGGATGGTTTATGTTATGTCTTTGAATAGTTATCGTATATCTATTGCTTTTGTTTTATATTATCTATTTATATTGTCTTTCCTGGCATTCAGTCTTAGGCGCCATCAGAGCCGTAGATCGAGCACGAAGAGGAGATCCTTATACCTGTCGTGCTAGTTGGACCAACTCAGGTCCCAGAGGGGTAAATTTCCACCCTAGTACTTCAAGATGCCCTAGTCCCCTTAGTGGGCCTTATGGATAGTGTGTCCTAGGCCGGTGTACTTCCTGTAGTTGTATCTTAGGCCGGGGGAGGAGCCTAGACTCCCGCTACTCGCACTCCAGAGTAGATGGCTCACGGATATCATACTGCACTAGTTTCAATAGTTTGAGCAGTTCAACATGTTATTGCTGCACAGTCAGGGAAGGGTCCTACGATGTTATTAGAGGCACCGAATAGAAAGTTCATCAAGTTGTTTCCTATTCAATTTGGTGGTTCACCTTCTGATTACCCACAAGATTTCTTGGACCGTTTCCATGAGGTATTGCACGACATGGGTATCGTGGAGTCAAATGGAGTCGATTTTACAATATTTCAAATGCATGGATCCGCCAAAAGGTGGTGGTAGGAGTATGTTCGGGGCAGACCAGTAGGTTCACCTCCACTCACTTGGGATCAGTTCTCATGGCTATTCTTGGAGAAAGTCATCCCCTTCTCTTTGAGAGAGGACTTCCGCAGCCAGTTTGCGTGCCTCCAGTAGGGTAGCATGACTGTTATCCACTACGAGACCAAATTCATGGCTTTATCTCGCCATGCAGTTGTCTTGATCCCTATAGAGAGGCATGACTTATTTTGTTAGAGGTCATCCTAACATGACGATTCAGTCAGCGCTTTAGGTATTACAAAGTGCTTTTAGCAGTCGTGGTTCTTATCGGTCTCATCTTGAGTAGCTATCATACAACACGCCTTTAGCTTCGGTTAAGGCACCTCCAATTTAGAATTATCAGGTTGGCTATTCAGGTCAACAGGGTCAGTTCCAGGGTCAGCAGTCACATCAGTCGAGGGCTTGTTATACCTCTGGGGACCTGTCGCAACCCAAAATCTCAACTCGTCATGATGGTGCCTAATACACTTGCTAGGCAAGATGACGATCATATAACAACTAAAAATTTGAATAAAACATGGTTTAATAAACTCAAGAGAGGAAAATAAATATATATTTGATTAAAAAAACTGGAACACTACTACAACCATCCCAAAACCTGGTGTCAACAAGTACATGAACACTACTAAATATCAATATAAACCAAAATTCTAGTATAACTGTTTGAGTAATCGAATAATACTGAAGGAAATAAAAGAAAAAAGAGTAAGGGTCTACGGGTCTCAGAGCAGCTACCACGAAGTCTCCGAGCAGGAACTAGCATAGATCTGGCAATCACCATGTCCAGATGTACCTGGATCTGCACACGAAGTACAGAGTGTAGTATGAGTACAATCGACCCCATGTGCTCAATAAGTAACAGAACTAACCTTGGGCTGGAGTAGTAACGAGCTTAGAAAGATACATTCATAACTAGTATTATGAGAACACGAGTATATTAATGACAATGACAATAAATAACTCAGAGAAATTTCCATAATCAGCTCATTCGGGGTACAAAAATTTGGATATGCCTTCAAGTTCACAATTAAAGACCAGTCTTGATAAAAATATGTCAAGTGTAACTAGCATAAGGAATGGTACATCTCTATGCCTACATGTCAATAATTTCACGGTGATATCCCCAAGTACTCACTCTCTCTGAAATACTTAATATGTTTGCCAAATGCCTACATAATCCACACACAATCACTCAGCACTATACGGGTGCCTAGTATCAATGCCTTTCACCAAGACACATGTATGTATATAGGTCAACATATATATATATATATATATATATATATATATATATATATATATATCTCTGTGT
>MU689047.1:11261-26007 GCA_026770625.1 Nicotiana glauca | reverse complement strand
ATATATATATATATATATATATATATATATATATATATATATATATATCACTGTGTCTACGCTCACTGCTGGTATGTCAGACTCCGAAAGGACGGATCCTACCCAAGTACTAATATAAAGCCTATAAGGCCTGCTGCGGCGTGCAGCCCAATCCATAATAATAAAAAGCCAATAAGGCATGCTGCTCGATCCATAATAACACTCACAACCCGTCTATCAGGTCTACCTAAGTCATCAATCTCTCAAGTCTCAAGGGTTCACGGATCTCGTACCACTCATCCCAAACAATGATAACATGTAATGTAACAGTGAATGATAACAGAGACTTATATATGATATGCAAATGAAGAATCATGACTGAGTACATAATTGCAGTTAAATCAAATAACTCAAAAATAGCAGAAATAACCTCATTAGGACAAAATCGAATAAACACATAGCCTAACATGATTTCTAACATGAATCACAGCTCAATTACTCTAACAAGTAGGGATTACACGGATAAAACAAGACTTGATAGCAACTCAGGACAATAATACACCCGGATCATGGTAACCACGGTGCACACCCATATGGCCGTCATCTAGCATGTGCGTCACCCCAACACAACACAAATAACATGTTTTCCAGCGATATATACCCTTAGTTCCAAGTTTAGAAATGTTACTTACCTTAAAATGCGCAACTCACTACTCCAACACGCCCTTGCCTCGTGAATCGACCTCTAAACGACTCTAATATATTCACAAACAACTTAGTATAATCAATAAAAGCTGTAGGAATCTATTCCATATGATAAAGCTGAGGTCTTTAACCAAAATCAAAATGTCAACCCAAAAAGTCAACCTCGGGCTTGTACCTTAGAACCCGACAAAATTCACAAATTCCAGACACCCATTTAGTTACGAGTCCAACAATACCAAAATCATCCAATTATGATCTCAAATCGACCTTCAAATCTCCATTTTTTATTTTGGAAAAGTTTGCATCAAATCCCCAATTTCTTCACTTTAATTCACTAATTGGATGCTAAAAGCAAAGATGGAATCATGAAATAATAACAAATGCAACTTTAAACACTTACCTCAATCCTTGAAAATCCCCTCCAAAATCGCCCAAAACCGAGCTCTACAACTCAAAATATGAAATAATACTCTAACCCTCGATTTGGGTTTTCAACAGTCTGCCCAGTTCTTTCCTCTTCACGAACGCGGAAGATACCTCGTGTTTGCGAAGCAAAAATCTCCCCAGCTGCCATTCCTTCTTTGCGAACGTGATGACCCAATCGTGAACACGATGACCTTCGATCCCATGCCCCCGCAAAAGGGAAGGCTAAATGCATGATGTCCCCAAGCGAGCCTTCCTTCTACGCGAATGCGGCTCCCTGCTCGCGATCGCGATGCACATCCTCCTCAAGCCTTCGTGAATGTGACCCTTGTGTCGCGAATGCAAAGAGCAAAACCCCCTATCATCAATAACACTACATGAACGCGACCACTGTGTCACGAACACGATGAATAGCACACCGGATATCAGATCAGCTGCCCAAATATGAAGAAATAATGTTCGAAACTCATATAACACCCTTGGGGCCCCCAGGACCCTGTCCAAACATACCAACAGGTCCTAAAATCACATCAAAAGACATCAAAATCATGAATTGTACCCTAATTCAGGCCTATGAAACAAATTAATTTCCAATTTCTAAAACTAATGCTGAATCATATCAAACCAACTCCGATTGACCTTAAAGTTTGCACACAAGTAATAAATGACACAACAGACCTAATCCAACTCTTGGAACCAAAATCCGATCCCGGTATCAACAATGTCTCGGTCAAACCTCTCAACCCTCCCAACCTTAAACTTTCCAACTTTCGCCCCAAAATGACCTATGGACCTCCAAATCAATATTCGAACATAATCCTAAGTCCAGAATTACCATACAAAACTATCCGAACCATCAAAACTCTATTCTGGAATTGTCTATAGAAAAGTCAAACTCTGGTCAACTCTTCTATCTTAAGCCTCGAACCTTGGAACTAAGTGTCCTTATTTACTCCAAAACTTCCCGAGACCGATCCAACCAACCCGAAAAGTCACATAACCGTAAATGAACATAGTGGAAGAGATAAATAGAGGAATGAGGCCACAATACATAAGATGACCGGCCAGGTCGTTACATTCTCCCCCTCTTAAACAATTATTCCTTCTCGAATGGGTCTAGAATCATACCTGGAGTCTCAAATATGTGTGGATAAATGCTCCGCATATCCCACTCGGTCTCCCAAGTAGCCTCCTCGACTGGATGGCCTCTCCACTGAGTCTTCACTGAAGCTATATTCTTTGATCTCAACTTTTGAACCTGTCCAAAACGGCGCCGACTCCATATCATAAGTCAAATCCCTATCCAACTGAATCGTGCTGAAGTCCAAAACGTGTGACGAGTCACAATAATACTTTCATGGCATAGAAACATGAAATACTGGGTGAACACCAGATAGACTAGGTGGTAATTCAAGATTGTAGGCCACCTCACCAATCCTCTCAAGCACCTCAAAAGGGCCAATATACTGAGGGTTCAACTTTGTCTTCTTCCCAAGCCTCATCACACCCTTCATGGGTGAAACTCTGAGCAGTACCTTTTCTCCCACCATATATGCAACATCACGAACCTTCCGATTAGTGTAACTCCTCTGTCTAGACTTGTTGTATGAAGCCGATCCTGGATCAACTTGATTTCTCCAAGGCATCCAAACCAAATCAGAGCCCAACAACCTAGCCTCTCCCAGTTCAAACCAACCAACTGGAGAACGACACCGTCTCCCATATAAGGCCTCATAAGGAGCCATCTATAATTGCATATCCTCCAAGATCAGAATGGTAGGCTCGGACTGTCCGTCCGTCTAGGGATGGAATGTTGTACTCAACTCAACCTGTGTGCCCAACTCTCGTTGCACTACTCTCATAATTGCAATGTGAACTGCATGCCCCAATCACAAATAATGGACACCGACACACCATAAAAATGAAGAATCTTGCGAATATAGATCTGAGCTACCCGCTCCGAAGAATAGGTAGTCACAACTAGAATGAAATGTGCATACTTAGTCAATCGGTCTACAATTACCCAAACTGCTTCAAATTTCTTCAAAGTCCGTGGGAGCCTAACAACGAAGTCCATGGTAACACACTCCTATTTCCTTTCGGGAATCTCAAGTTTTAAAGAAAACCGCTTGACCTCTAATGCTCGTACTTTACCTACGGACAGTTCAGGCAACAAGCCACATACTCCACTATATCTTTATTCATTTTTCACCACCAATCGTGTTGCCTCAATTCCTAATACATCTTGGCAGCACCAAGATAAATAGAATACCGCAAACTGTGGGCTTCCTCAAGCATCAACTCACGCAACCCATCCACATTAGGCATACAAATTCAACCTTGCATCCGCAACTTTCTATCTCTCCAATAGAAACCTCCTTGGAATCACCATGCTGCATCATTTCCTAAAGGACAAGCAAATTGGGGTCATCATATAGACGCTCTCTAATGCGCTCATACAAAGTAGACCGAGAAACCATGCAAGCTAGAACCCGACTAGGCACCGAAACATCTAACCTCACGAACTGATTGGAAAAATCTTGAACATCTGATGCTAGTGGTCTCTCACCAACTAGAATATATGCAAGGCTATCCATACTCATAGCCTTTTTACTTAAGGCACCAACCACCACATTGGCCTTCCAGGGATGATACAAAATGGTAATATCACAATCTTTTAACAGCTCCAACCACCTCTGCTACCTCAAGTTTAGATACTTCCGCTTAAACAAGTACTGCAGACTTCGATGATATATGAATACCTCACAAGACACACCTTAGAAATAGTGCCTCCAAATCTTCAATGTGTGGACAATAACTGCCTACCCAAGATCATGAACGGGGTAGTTCTTCCTACGGGGCTTAAACTGGCGTGAAACACAAACTATCACCCTACCCTTCTACATCAAGACATACCCGATATCAATTTGAGAAGCATCATAATAAATCGTATATGAACCTGATGCTGAAGGCAAAACTAGAACTGGAGTTCCGGTCAAGGCAGTCTTGAACTTTTGAAATCTCTCCTTACACTCATCAAACCACCTAAATAGGGAATCCTTCTAGGTCAATCTAGTCAAGGGTGCAACAATGGATGAGAAGCCCTCTACAATATGGTGATAATATCTGGCCAAGCTAAGAAAACTCCGAATCTCAGTAACTGAAGATGGTCTTGGCCAACTCTGAACTGCCTCAATCTTCATCGGATCCACCTTGATCTCCTCACCGAATACCACGTACCCCAAGAATTGCACAGAATCAAACTAAAACTCACACTTAGAGAACTTAGAATATTGTTTCTTCTCTCTCAATGTCTGGAGTACAATCCTTTGATGCTGCTCATAATCCTCCTAGTTGCGTGAGTACACTAGCATATCATCAATGAATACTATGACAAAAGAATCAAGATATGGCTGGAATAAATTGTTCATCGGATGCATAAATGCTGCTGGGGTATTAGTCAGCCCAAAAGACATCATAAGAAACTCGTAGTGACCATAGCGGGTCCTGAATGCCGTCTTCAGAATCTCAAATCATCAACTGGTAATACCCAAAACCTAAATCAATCTTAGAGAAAGCTCTAGCACTCTGAAGTTGGTTAAATAAGTCATCAATGCACGATAGTGGGTACTTGTTCTTAATTCTAACTTTGTTCAATTGCTGGTAATCAATGCACATCTACATAGTAACATCCTTCTTCTTCACAAATAGAACCCGTACACCCCAAGGCAACACACTAGGCCTAATGAATCCCTTATCAAGTTAGGTCCTCGAAGTTGTTCTTTTAATTCCTTCAACTCTATTGGTGCCATATGATACGGAGAAATAGATATGGGTTGAGTGCCCAACACCAAGTTAATACCAAAATCAATGTCCTTTTAGGGTGTCATAGCTGGTAGGTCTACATGAAACACATCTGGAAAGTCTCTCACTAACGGAACAGACTCAATGATTGGAGTATCAACACTAACATCCCTCACAAAGGCCAAATATGCCCAAAAAAAACCCTTCTCAACCATCCGTTGAGCCTTCAAGTATGAAATCACTCTACTAGGAACATAATCCAAGGAACCTCTCCACTCAACCCTAGGTAATCCCGGCATCGCCAATGTTATGGTCTTAGCATGACAATCCATAATAGCATGACATGGTGACAACCAATCCATGCCTAGAATCATGTCAAAATCAACCATACTAAGCAATAAAAGAACAACTTTCATATCCAATCCCCCAATAGTCACAACACACGACCGATATACATGGTCCACAATAATAGAATCACCCACCGATATAGATACATGAACAAGCAAATCTAAGGAGTCACGAGGCATATCTAAATAACGAGCAAAGTGCGATGATACATAGGAATAAGTGGAACCGGGGTCAAATAATATAGAAGCATCCCTATGGCATACTAAAACAATACATGTGATCACTGAGTCTGAAGCAACCACATCTAGCCTAGCGGGAAAAATAGATAATCGAGCCTGACCACCACCTGATTGACCTCCCCCTCTACGGTGACCTCAAATGGCCTAAGTTCCACCCCGAGTTGGCTAATGGGGTGAAGTAATTGGTGAGGAAGTCATATACTGACCTCTCTTCCTCACATGACCTAACTCTCCACACTCGTAAATACCTCGATTTACAAATGGTGGGGGGGAGGCTGAACCAAGCACTGGGAACTAGAATAGCCACTAGAAGAACCTGGTACTGACGAAACCTGAACTGATGGAGCACGAGATGAACTCTGAGCTGGGAGGGAACTAAAAGATGACTTACCAGATGAGCAATGTATGAACCATGACTAGTTGATGCACCACGATGACTCGGATAAGCCATCTAGGCGATCCTAAAAGGAGGACCCCTACTATGATGGGACTGACCTCTAGATGAGGCACTACTGAAACCACCTGAACTGCAAGGCCTCTTGTCTTCCCGCTTCTCACGCTACTGACTATGAACCAGCTCTAAGCGTCTAGCAATATCAACCACCTAGCCAAACCTCGTACCATCGCAACCTCCTGAGCCATAATGAAGCGTAATCCATAGTTGAGGCCATCATTGAACCTCCTAATCTTCTCTCTCTCAGTGGGAACCAACCATACCACATGACGAGCTAACTCTACAAACCTTATCTCTCAGTCAAACCCTTCTAGCATAGCGGCTCAAACTGCCTACACAACTCCTCTCTGCGAGTTTGTGGACAAACTTCTCTAAGAAGAGAACTGATAACTCATACCATATAAGCGGCGCTGCATCGGTTGCCCTGCCAAACCGATAAGAATGCCACCATCGATAAGCTTTCCCTGTCAGCTGAAAAGTTGTAAATAAAATTCCACTGGTCTCCAAAAGATCTATAGTGTGAAGGATCTACTGAAACCTATCTATAAAATCCTGAGCATCCTGACTCTGCTCCACTGAACTCTGGAGGCTTGAGCCTCCAAACCCCTCCAGTCTATTCTGCTCCTCATCACTCATAGGTGAGTCAACCTCAACCCGAGCAACTATAACTGGCTGAGCTGGTAGTACCTCCTATATCAAGATTCCCTGAGCTACCTACTCTAGAGTAAGGGTGGTAGGAGTTTGGGCACCTCCCTCGTCCTGTGAAGTGGTTGGCATAGCTGGAACTGAGACTGCTTGAGCTAGGCTCGTGCATATAGTCAAAATTTGGGCTAAGGCCTCCTTAAGGCCTGGATCTCATGGGCATAGCTAGTCCCACCGGCTTAACAATATCTGGTATCTGCTCCTCAGTTGGAGCAACAAGTAGCTCCATAACTGCTGCTCTAGCTGTAGTACAAGCCACACCTCGGCCTCTACCATGGCCCTGGCCTCTCGTAGCTCTACCTGGTGGTACTGGTGATTGTCTACTTGATCCGCTCGTGCATGTCCTCACCATTTATGAGATAATAGAAGAATAAAAGTTCAGATTCCAAAATCAACAAATCTGCGTGATAAGAGTACAAGAAAGAAAGTTTCCTAATGGTTCGGTAGCCTCTCAAAGATAAGTACAAACATCTTCGTACCGATCTGCAAGACTCTACTAAACCCGCTCATGATGACCTAAGCAACCTAGTGCTCTGTACCAACTTGTCACGACTCAAAATCCTAACCTATCGTGATGGTGCCTAACAAACTTACTAGCAAGCCGACATTCATATAACAACTAAACATTTAAATAAAATATGGTTTAATAAACTCAAGATCGGAAATAACATAAATATCTGATAAAAGAAACCAGAACACTACTACGACCAAACCATAACCTGGTATCAACAAGGTTATGATCACTACTAAATATCAACATAAACAAAACCTCTAGTACAACTATCTAAGTAATAGAACAATACTGAAGGAAATAAAAGGAAGGAGAGTCAAGGTATGTGGACTTCATAGTAGCTACCTTGAAGTCTCCGAGTTGGTACTAGCGCAGTTCTAGCATTCACCACGTCCAGATGTACCTAGATCTACACATGAAGTGCAGAGTGTAGTATGAGTACAACCGACCTTATGTACTCAATAAGTAACAAAACCAACCTTGGGCAGAAAGCAGTGGCGAGCTCAGAAGAATACAGTCAATACAATGATAACACAGTATAATTAAGACAATGACAATAAATAACTTAGAGAAATTTCCGTAATCAGCTCTTTCAGGGTACATGAATTTAGACATGCTTTCAAGTTCACAATTAAAGACCAACACTGATAAGAACGTGTCAAGTATAGCTAGCATGAGAAATGGTACATCTCTATGCCAGCATGTCAAATATGCATGTCAAATGTATGATTTCACGGTGATATCCCTAAGTACTCACTCTCTCCAAAATACTCATTCTATTTGCCAAATGCCCACACAATCGACACACAATCACTCAGCATTGTACGAGTTCCTGACATCAATATACATATATATATATACACACACACACACCCCAATAAGGCATGATGCGATAAGTAACCCGATCCACAATAACACTCACAACATGGTTCTCAGGACCACCTCAACCATCAATCTATCAAGTCTCAATGGCTCACACATCTCGTACCACTCAGCCCAAAAAATGATAATATGTAATGTAACAGTGAATGATAATAGAGACTGAGATATGATATGCAAATGAGAATCATGACTGAGTAAAAGATTGCAGTTAAAGCGGATAACTCAAAAATAGTAGAAATAACCTCATTAGGTCACAACTGAGTATGCAAATAGCCTAACATGTTTTATAACATGAATCACAACTCAATTACTCTAACAAGTATGGATTATACGGATAAAATAAAACTTGATACCAACTCAGTACAAAAATCCATCTGGATCATGGTTACCACAGTGCACACCTACAGTCCCATCACCTATCATGTGCGTCACCCCAACACAACACAAATAACACAATTTCCAGAGATAAATACCCTCAATTCCAAGTTTAGAAATGTTACTTACCTCAAAACGTGCAAGTCACTACTCTAACAAGACCTTGCCTCATGAATCGACCTCTGAGTGACTCGAATCTAGTCACAAACAACTTAGTATAATCAATACAAGCTATAGGAATCGATTTCATACGATAAATCTAAGGTATTTACCAAAATGAAAAAGTTAACTCAAAAAGTCAACATCAGCGTGGTACCTCGAGACCTGACAAAGTTCACAAATTTCGGAAATCCATTCAGTTACGAGTCCAACCATACCAAAATCATCCAATTCCGACCTCAAATCGACCTTCAACCTCCATTTTTCATTTTTAAAAAGTTTCTACGAAATCCCCAATTTCTTTACTTCAATTCAATAATTAGATGCTTCAAACAAAGATGTAATCATGAAATAATAACTAATTCGAGTTAAAAACACTTACCTTGATCCAATCTTAAAAATCCCTTCCAAAATCGCCCAAAACCGAGCTCTACAACTCAAAATATGAAATGATACTCTAACCCTCGATTTGGGTTTTTAACTGTTTGCCCAGTTCGTTTCTCTTCCCGAACACGAAAGATGCCTCGCGTTCACGAAGCACAACTCTCCTCAGCTGCCATTCCTCCTTTGGGAACACGGTGACCCTGTCATGATCGTGATGACCTTCGATCCCATGTCTATGAGAATGTGATACCTCTCTCATGAACACGAAGGCTAAATGCCTGATGCCCCCAAGCTAGCCTTCCTTCTATGCGAACGTGGCTCCCTGCTCGCGATCGCAATGCACAATCTCTTCAAGCCTTCGCGAACATGATGCTTATGTTGCAAACGCGAAGTAAAAAACCACCTGCCATCAATAACACTACATAACTGTGACCCCTGTGTCACGGACGCCATGAAGCCCATATCGGATATCAGATCAGCTACACAAACATGAAGAAATAATGTCTGAAACTCATCTAAAAGACCTGTAGGGTCCCTGGGACCCCGCCCAAACATACCAACAGCTCCTAAAACACGATACAAATTTTATTTAAGCCTCAAATCACATCAAATAACATCAAATTCATGAATCGAATCCTAATTCAGGCTTAATGAAACTAATGAACTTCCAACTTCTAAAACTAATGCTGAAAAATATCAAACCAACTCCGATTGACCTACAATTTTTCATAGAAGTCATAATGATACAACAGAACTACTCCAACTCCCGGAACCAAAATCTGATCCCAGTGTCAACAAAATCAACTCTTGGTCAAACGTTTCAACCCTCCAAACCTTTAACTTTCTAACTTTCGCTAATTGAAGCCAAAACGACATACGAACCTCCAAATAAGTATATGGACATACTCCTAAGTCCTAAATCACCATACGAATATATCGAAACCATCGAAACTCCATTCTGGGGTCATCTACACAAAAGTCAAACTCTAGACAACTCTTCCATCTTAAGCTCCAAACTTGGGACTAAGTGTCCCTATTCACCCCATAACCTCCGCGAGACCAATCCAACCAACCCGGCAAGTCACATAATCACAAATAAACCTAGAGAAAGTGATAAGTAGGGGAACAGGGTCACAATATACAAAATGACTGATCGAGTCATTACAGGATACGAGGCACGTCGCGAGGTCTTGCCCCAAATCATAGAGCGGTATGACAAAGTAAGGTACTCGTGCCATGGTTTTGCACTGGTTGATCCACCACCCACTCAGATAGCTAGGGGTGTGGGTCTAGCAATCAGAGGTGGTGTTTTGGCTATTAAAGGTGGAGAATAGTTAGGGAGAGGCTGTTCCAGAGGAAGAGGTCAGATTGGTGGGGCTCAGTCCTGTTGTTATGCATTTCTAGATAGGGATCCATCAGTTTTATTTGATCCAGTCTATAATTATTCATATATGCATCATATTTTTCTCCATATTTGGATATGTTTCGTGATTCTTTGAGTGCTTCTATTTATGTGTCTATACTTGTTGGGGATTCTATTGTGGTGGATCGGGTCTATCATGCTTGTTTGGTCACTATCAGGAGCTGTGAGACTAGGGTATACCTTCTATTACTTGATATGGTGGACTTTAATGTGATTTTGGGCATACCTCCTTTTTCCGCTACCGCACCCCGCGAAGGGCGTGAAGGAGTTTTTTCTAATTAAAGGACAATCGAACGGGATTTGCTTATAGATTTCAGAGTTGCCACTTGGGAGAATGGGGTGTCCCAAGTCACCAATTTAATCCCGAATCGAGGAAAAGAATGACTCTATATTACAGTCTGCGTACCAGAAATCCGGATAAGGAATTATGTTAACCCGGGAGAGGGTGTTAGGCATTCCCGAGTTCTGTGGTTCTAGCACGGTCGCTCAACTGTTATATTCGGCTTATTTATCTGATTTTTACAATTGCGCACTTATATGCAAGTTATGACCTTTTTACCGCTTTTATTATTATTATTATTTTTAACAAAGAATTTCAGCGTTGTGAAAACGTATCTCGAACCTCGCCACAATCAATGTACCCGTGGTTATCGACATGTTTCGACTCCATTGAGATTTGGATTTGGGTTATATAAAATCACACCCGTCTTTAAGGAAGTAATTTGTTAAAGACGCGCCCTAAGCGACTAGCGTATTGTTATTTTGGGTAAGGCCGTCAAAATTTTACTAAACGGCCTGTCCCGAAGTCTAAGTAACTTTGCAAACACGTATAGAGGGCCCCGCAGCCTGTGTATTTTTGTTTGGCGAGGCACGCCTCATTTGTTAATTTTTAAAAGAATTGCAACGTCATGGGAATGCATCTCGAACCACATCACAATCAATGTACCCGTGATTTGTCGACACATTTCGACTTCGTTGAGATTTGGATTTGGGTTACATAAATACACACCCGAGTTTAAGAAGGTAAGATTAATTAAGGCGCGTACCTAAAGAGACTAACGTATTGTTATTTTTGGGGAAAGGCCATGAAAATTCACTAAGCGGCCAATCCCGAAGTCTATCCAATTATTCTCTATTTACCGAGGGCCCCACAACTTGTGATTTATTTGGCGAGGCACGCCTCATTTTATTTTTAAAGGATCGACCTATAGTGACTATGTTTTTCTATTTCCATCCGTCTCTAAAAAGAAGAAAAGTTCCTAATTTATTTACATGCTTACGAGTTATTATAGTTGAATTTCGAATACGTTTCGTTAAATCTGAAAATGATACAATAGGGCAGTCCATCTGCCAACATGGGCCCAGGTCCAGCGCATATAGTGTTAAATGGGACCTTGGCCATTTCTATTCCAATACGGGCCTGGTTAGTTTATTCTACACATGCTCGACATTTGTAAGGCTGAAATGTAAAACTAATGCTATCTAATTTACCAATATTGTTACAAATTTCGAACGAGCCACTTATTAAATGAGATGGATTAAATTGTTTGGTATTCAGAAAAATCCAAAACAACCTAACATGCTTTTGACATATATACTACCCACTGAACAAACTGAGATAAATGAACATGGTTACTACATTATCAATCCTTTTTCAATTAAGCATACATGGGAAGTTTGATGACAGAAACTACTATAAAAATGAAAGAACTTTCCAGTTATACAAGTCTATGGCAAAAGTTTACATGAACAAACATCATATGACATAACCTAAGTAACAATTAGTAATAAACTTAATCCCATTAAGGCTTCAAACTCTTCATTTTTTGTATTCATGCTTCAATTTTCAGCTTACAAGAACCAGTGTATCAATTTGTGTACCTGGTATTTGGAAAGCAAAGAAGGGAAGGAAGATCAGTACAGCAGTAGCACAGCAACAACAACTCAGCAACACTCAGCAATTACCAACAAAACCCAGTAAACAACAAGAACCCAGTGATAGATTTCAAAGAAACCAACAGCAACCCAAGCAAAGACAGAAGGAAACTAGAAGCAAAGAACAACGACTTTCTGGTTTCAAACACTCAAAGAAGAAGAAATTAGAAGCTTCAATGAAACAAACAAACTAACAATGATTCACCTAGCTTCTTAGGGTAAAAGCCAGCCTTAAACTCTACAACTCTCTGACTTAGCAAGGTGAAAAGCCAGCCTATATTTTGCTTGTAAACTTCTGGAACCTTAGTGTAAAAAATTCCAGCCTATTCAATTCTAACACCCTCACCTCTGAAGATTTTTTTTCTCCCTTTTTCTCTCCTCCCCTTTAAGGTCTACCCTGCATTTTATACCCAAACTTCACTGCATTTCCAGCTCTTAGGAGCACTAACACTATTAACAAATATTTCCTCCCATGTTATTCCCTGAACCCCATTACTAAATGTCTGATTTTATTTTTTTAATTCCAAAGTATATGGGCAGCCTGAATATTAAATTCAGGCGTGCCTGACAGCACATGGTCTCCACTCAACCCCCTGTTATTATTGCCTAACCCTAAGCTTAGAAGTCTGAAGTTACAACCTATATAAACTTACACTTAACACTGATTTCAGGTTGAACTATTAGATTACTACAGCTATATCCAATTCTCAGCTTAGGTTCAATCAATGATTCAAACTCAATCAAACAGGGGTTTTAATCAGATGGCCTGAGTTGGTCATATTGGGAACCAATCCTGACCAACTCAAAACCAACTGATCAAGGCATCAGCTAAGGCAAGCAAAGATCGAAGCAATACTGAACAAGGCATATCAATAGAAGTCTTAGCATAGACAAGAGAAACATGCTAGTAATTACACTGACATGAGAAAACTCATGCTTCTCTAGTTTTTCAAGTGATTTTAGTTGACGACACTTATTTAATCGACTATACGAGCTACAACAAACAACAAACACAGAATAAACAAACATGTTGATTCATGGCCTTGGGACAAAACAGGGAATCAAATATGAACTAACTACTTGATGACTTTAAACAAGTTAAACACATAGTTCATCACAATAAATATAATTAACAAACAAGCAGAAGAAATCGACCAAATAAAAGGTCTACTGAAGATGGAGAGAATTGAAAGAAAAATAATAGAAAAATCAAACAAACTAAACTAACATGTAAACAGACCTTAACAAAAACCAAACAAGATAGAAGGAAGGAAGAATACCTCAGACATTTAAGAACAGAGCTGACCCAGGCTCGAACTTGGACTCGACCACTTTGAGGTCGAACGGACTTTAATCGAAGTGTTCTCAACTAAGAACACCTTGATTAAGTTCTATTAGCCCCCAACTTCTCTTTTAATTGGACAAACCCCCATGGTTATGAGTTCTAGGGTTCATACACGCCGATTTGGGGCTCGAAGGGTTCTACCTAGATTCGAACGGAACCACCGTTGATTAGGGTATGAGGGAGGTCAGGGGAGCGACTGGTGTGAATTTGGGGCGGATTGGGATATATTAGGGTCTGGCTCGAATCTTTGATTGAAGATTCAAGAAGCTAGAGGTTGATTCGAAGTAAACTGAGCCTGTATTTGGGTTGAGGGGGTCACGGTACTATAGGGGTTTTAGTTTGGTGGTCATCGGCATCGTTGCCGCCGGGTTTACGGCGAAGGGGAGGGGTGGCGGCTGCTAGGGTTTTGGGAAATGTTTGGTTCGTCTCTGAGAGAGACGATGGGAGGGGGGTGCTTTGGATAAGAGGGGCGGGGTAAGGGGTTAGGCTTATATAGTGGACGGGAGGATTGATCCTGGCCGTTGGATGAAGTGAGATCGATGGCCAAAATCTTTTCATTAAGGGGAAACGGTGTCGTTTGGTTAAGTTGAGATTGGGTCGGTCTCAAACGGGAACGGGTCGGGTATCTGGGAAAGCCTGGAGACTATAGGATTGAACGAGATGAACGGCTCAGATCAAAGCTCCTGAAACGTCATCGTTTCAATTAGAGTGGGGGCTGAAATGGACCGTTAGATCTATTTGATCAACGATCCAGATCTGATAGGCCTGTACGACGTCATTTTGGTGAGTCTGAGAGATCAGGGGTCCTGGACTGGGTCGTTTAAATGTTTTTGGGCCTGATTTTTGGTCATTTGGATTGGCCCAATCCGATTTTTTCTTCAATTTCCTTCTCTTTTCTTTATTTTCTTTCAAATTCCTAATTACCAAAATTCTAAAATAAATGGTAAAACAAAAATTAACTTAAAAAATACCAATTAACCCTTAATAACCGTTAACACACATGATAAAATATTAATAAAAATAAAATCACACAATGCCACACTTTAAATGACAAAAATAGACTAAATACATATTTTTT
>MU689039.1:0-10161 GCA_026770625.1 Nicotiana glauca | reverse complement strand
AGTGCAGAACAGTCATGTTTGGTATGGTTTTAGCTATTAAATAATCCCTGAGGGCATCAACTGGTGGAACACCTGCTGTTCAGCAGGTTCCACTTACCTATTTTCAAGTGCAGTGTACCATTTTAAACATTATTCCCTGACTTCCCATTACTCTGAAATCTTTATCTAAATTGTAGCTAAATTCAATTCAGCTATAACCAATTCAGACCCCTAAGCTTTAGATTAAACAGTTATAATCACTGTCTTCAATTCAAACAGTGGTTTGGACGCAATTAATCAGTATTAACATTTATTGCCATATTGTTCTAAACAAGACTATATAACTAATCGACGACGTTTATTTAATCGATTATAACACATATGAATCGACAAACAACAATCGACGAATAAGTCAGTGATTCATGGTTTCAAGCAGGGCAGGGAAATCAAAGAGTAAACTAACTGCCCGATAACTAAACACAACTCAATCATAATAACCATTAACAAAACAAAATAGAAGGAATTTGACCAAATAAAAGGTCGACTGGAGATGAATAGAAGAACTATAAAGGAATTGAAAAAGATAAAAATTTTAACAACACATCTAATCTAAACAAACGAGCATGAAATAGATAAAAATAGAAGAAAGAAGAGAAATACCTCGAAAGAAAAATCAGGGATCGAAGTGGGATAGGGAGTGCTTCAGACTCGAAACCTTTTAAGGCCAAACGGGATTTAATCGAGTGTTCTCGAGTGAGAACACTTCGACTAAAGCCCGTTGAAACCTCAAAATCTCTTCGAACAGGCTCGAAATTCTTTCTAGGGTTCTTGGGGGTTCAACTTAGGGTTTGAATAGCTCTGGTCAGATTCGAACCGAACTAAGGGTCGTTTGGGTATGAGGGAGGTCAGGAGGTGCTAGGGTGCAAGTTTGGGCTTGATTGGGACAAGTTCCGGTTTTGTTCGAATCTTCAAATGAAGATTCGAGACGAAGCAGGTTTATTCGAAGTAAACGGATAAGGGATTCGTGTTCAGGATGGCTAGGTGGTCAAAGGGTGTTAAGATGGTGGTCATCGACGTCGTTGCCGCCGGCTTTTAGGCGAAGGGATTCAAAGGCGGCTTGGGTTTGGAGGGGGTTCGTTTGGGTCTCTGAGAGAGACGATAGGGTGGGGTTTAGCTTGGGAGGGCTGGGTAGAAGTTTTAGATATATATAGCCTCTGCAGGATTTGATCCAGGCCGTTGGATCAATTAAGATCGACGGCTTGGATCAAACTACTTAACGAAACGGGGTCGTTTGGGTAGACTTGAGACTGGATCGGTCTCTGATGGAACGGGTCGGGGCTGGGTAACGGGTTATGAGATAGTCTTGACCGTTTGATCAACTGCAGTGAACGGCCTGGATTAGTGATCCTGAAACGGCATCATTTCTGCCTTGCTGGGGCTGGGCTGAACCGTCGATCGAAGTGGAGATCAATGGTTGAGATCTGTTGATGCCAAAATGACGTCGTCTAGCATGGTCTCCTGGCTTGGCAGACTGGACCGGGTAGAATGGGCGTTTGGATTGGACCTGACCGGATTTGGGTTTTGGCAGAAATTGATATGGCTGGCCCAATTCCGAGTTCTTTATATTTTTGCCCTCTTTTCTTCTTTTCCTTTTTTAATTAATAATTAACAAAACTCTAAAAACAAATTGTAAAACCAAAAAATATTAATTAACTCTTAGTTAATAATTAGCATACTAGACAAAACCACGCAGTTGTACATAAATGACACGAGTACCACGAATACGTATTTTGTAATTTTCTTTCTTTTAAAAATCGCAACATGGTTCAATTAATTCCTAAGTGCGCAAATGAATCCCAGAATGTGCACACAACATATATTTTTTGTATTTTAATTGATTTAGACATGTAGACACGAACGCACAAATGCAGACAATAAAAGGGGAATAATACGAAACTCACAAAAATCACACACAACCCGAAACTATTCTGTATTTTAATTTTTTGGGAGTGATTCTCATATAGGGCAAAAATCACGTGCTCACAATGTTGAGGGGTTCTTTCTGGGAACATGGATCTGGGAGCACGGTGCCTTCTTGTACCCGATGCCGCCATGGATGTTTCTTCTTTCTTTTTACCCTTTACCACTCCTCTAGACCCGCCTTGAATGGCTTGGGAGGTTGCTCTAATAGCAGATTGGATTAGAATTCTGCCTCTTTTCAATCCATTTTATACCATTTCACCGATTTTGATAGCTTACGCGAACGGTTTATCATAGCTGACATCATATTTTAGAAATAATCAGCTTCCTAAGCTTGAAGGAACACTGTGACCGTTTTGACCTCGTCCATCGAAGGCTTTACTCTAGATGCTTGCTCATGCCATTTGATTGCGTACTCCTTAAAGCTCTCCGAAGACTTCTTTTTCAAGTTTCCTAATGAGTTTCTGGCTGGAGCAACGTCTATATTGTACTCGAATTGCCTGACAAAGTCTCTACCGAGGTCATCCCAGATATGGCAGCGAGAGATATCCTGATCTATGTACCACTCGGAGGCAATACCCACCAGACTTTCTCCAAAATAAGCCATGACCAATTCTTCCCTTCCTCCAGCTTCTTGCAATTGATTGCAGTATTTCTTAAGATGAGCAATAGGATCACCGTGCCCATCGTATTTTTCAAACTTTGGAGTTTTGAATCCCAGAGGCAAGTGCACATGAGGGAACATGCATAGATCAGCATATGACACACTTTTCTTCCCACTCAGACCCTGCATGTTCTTGAGGCTCTGCTCCAGGCTTCTTATCCTCTTTGCAATTTCTGCCTGTTCGGGAGTTTTGGGAGTTTTTTCCTGTCCCGTCGTGAACTCGAATGGAGGTGGCTGAGGATAAGCATAAGTTGGGAACTGAGGATGCTCCATTTAGAAGGTACGTGTTTGGAATGTAAAGGCTGAAGGATCAAAAGTGCGCCTGGGCAATACAGGCTGTATTGTGTCAAAGCATGGGGGAGCGGTGAAGATATTGGAGGCCGCTCCGTATATGAACACCTGGGGGCGAACCTCAGAAGGTGTTCACACGAAATGAGTTGATATGGTGGGCTGCCCCAATGGGGTGTTTGGATGATTGATTGGAACGTTAGAAGTACCCCATGATCTAGGGAACAGTTCGGGGAATCCAGGGATAGCACTTGATGGCTCCTTACCATTCGCCCAAGCATCCCACATTTCCATGACCCGAAGATGAAAGATCATATTCTCTTCAACCGCTACAGATTCTGAGGCCGGGATGCCCGAGATTGGCCTATCTAATGGGATAGGAATTGCTGGCAAGGTCATTTCCGAAGACATTTCTATGCTCCCCTTTGATCTGGTAAAGTACGGATGTGAAGCCAGTTTACCACGAAAAACCAATCACAATTTCTATAAAACCTGGACTGGGATTGACAGCAGCAATCGGTTAGTTTGTAACAAATAACAGACAGGTAATCGCATATTGGAGTGTGATGCACCTATACAGTTAAATGGGTGTCTACATGTTTTGCAACAGTTGCATGCTTCATCCCGGCTTTTCCTAATCCTTTCCCATTTTCTTCTTTTGATTTCCTCTCTCTTTTCCTTGCTTTTTCTTTCTTTTTGCCCTATTCTCTCGTTTTTCTTATTTTTCTTTTCTCTCTCTCTTTTCTTTTCTTATTGGAGTTATTTAGAAAATTAGGACCAGATCCGATGAGGATTGCCTACGTATCACAACACTGCGTGAATTAGGTCATTACGTAGTTCAAGAAAAACAAATGCAGAAATAAGGAAACAATTTTTTGGGGGATTTTTAATGTTTATTAATAAAACTTCTATTACAAAGATGCTTAACTATTTGGTTTCTTGGAAAGGAATAACTACAAACTGACTAAAAATAATCAAAATACAGACTCAATGATTGAAACATTAGGAATACATTAAAGATTCAACTATTGGGGCCCGCGGGGCATCATTCGGCCTCGTCGCGGGCCTATGTGCAACAACCCCTTGCAGTCGCTCCAACTCGCTCATAGCATAACGGACAAAAATCATCACTACAGCAAAGAAGGTGGTACGAGTCATGTCCTCGCACGCTTGGCATTTCATGGGAATATAGTCAGTGATGGCCCTAATCCTTTCTCTAATTCTGCCTTTTTCCTGAAGTATCTGCCCTATCTGCTGGTTCCGGACTTCCACCACTTGGGAGTCATGAAAGTGGTGATCTTGTAAATGTTATATTTCTCTCTCCATTTTATCCATCAGCTTATAACAATTCTCCCTATCAGCCTTGAAGTCTCTAGCCTGCTAGGCTGCCTCATACTCAAGAGTAGTCACTTTTCTTCTTAGGCTAGTGATGGTCCCTTCATAGTTTCTCTTCATTTGATGCACAAATTGAGCCTATTCTTCTGATTTCTTTGCCCATTGCGCCCGAATTTTTTCTATACCATCTTCAAACTTTTCCAGGTCTTCTTGGCACCCGAGGACTTTCTTTTTTAGCCCGCTTATAAGCCTTTCATTAGCCCGACTTCTTTCTGAGTTGCTGGCAGCTATTTTCATCTTTTGAATCTGAGCCTTAAGGGCCTTATTCTTCTGGGTCAGTTTCTTCTTTTCACCCTAATTGGTTGCGGCTTGCAAACTGTTTTTAAACTGAAGGCCTTGGACTTGCTTCTACAGCTCTCCTATTTTGGCCCTGTATTCATTCTCCTTAGCTAAGCAAGCCCACTGTTCTTGTGATGACTCGACAAAATCCTGGAGGTGAGGCCTTTTTGCCGGCCTCCCGAATGCAATTTCCTTTCTATAACAAGCATGGTACCTAGGTGAAACTTCTCCATTGGATCGATCCCGTACACAGGTATTTGCCGCCAAGTATTGACACTCATTCCAGATCTGGCGGACTGTTGCTTCAGGAAACTGGCTATCAAGACCATTCTCAACTACCTGGGCACTAAGATCTTCATCTTTTTGCACTATCTGGCACCTCCCCAGCTGTCTTAAAACCCGATACAGGGCATAAGGTTGAATGCTCCTAAGACCAATCAAAAGGAAGTGAGGCACAATTGCTGGCATATATAGGATCTCATCCACAAGCAACCATCCAAAAGTCCACTCTATTTAGCTGGCAATAAGGGACCGAAAGTATGATATCCCTCCTATGACCCCTTCAGGCATGCTGATCCCATCAGTCCTCGTATAAAATTTCTCTATGCAGGTTATCTTTGATAACCCGTAACTAATGAATTAAGGATGATGACATAGGTGTTCAATCATCCACATTTGCAACAACAAGTTGTACCCCTCGAAAATGTTTCCTCCAGCTTTGCAGGCTGTGAGAGCATGGAATATTTCAGCAACTATCATGGACGCAAGAGTGCTTTTGTCCTGGGTGAGTAAAGTGCTAACGACCCTAGCTATTTTTATGTCGATATTTCCATCTTTCCTAGGGAATAATAGAATCCCCAAGAAGACCACCATAAAAGCAAAACGTCTATGTTCTTCGCATTTGTGGCGGTTTCCTTTGTTTCATATTTTGTTTTTCCGGATTTTCGAACCCCTCTACGTGGCCATATCTCTGGTATATAAATTGTGGAGTACAAAAGCCAGCTGCCAAATTCGGGTTGTGGACCCCTCTTCTTATCTTCAGCGATTCTAAGAATCTGTGCACAACTACGGTTCTCGGGGCAACTAGGTACTTGTATCTTAAAGGAAGCTCAGCACTCCCAATGTACCCAGCTATTTCTTCTAAGGTCGGGGTGAGTTCAAAATCTGAAAAATGAAACACATTGTGCGCCAGGTCCCAGCATGTAACAAATTCCCTTATGATGTCTCCCCTGGGGCTCATGCCCAACAAACCAGTAAGACCTCCCAAACACTTCTTGACCTTGTCTTGCCCTGCTTCACCTAGATCATTCCACCACATATACAACTCCAAGGGGATTTTGTTCATAATTGAGAAAGGTTCATTTTGAATTGTGCTCATCCTGCACATTTATTAAGGTTATTTAATAACTCATTTTGACCTGAAAGAAAAAGTGACACCATTTTTTTAATTTTTTATTTTAAAAAAATTCAAAGACAAAAAATCGGTTTTGCAGATACGGCTTTTTAGCACTTTGAGATAGAAAATTTTAAGGTTGTGCCCGCTAACCGTCGAAAATGACCTAACGTGGTTGTTCTTGCAAAAACAACCTTCTGACACCCTTTTGGGGACATTCGGCTTATTTTTAAACAAGAATGGCATCACCCGACTTAATAGTGGCAAAACTTAAAATTTTGTTATTTTTGGGATATTTTTGAAAAAAGAGAAGTTGGACCCGATGGGGGTTGCCTACGTAATCCACATCCGGTGAGAATCAAACTGACGTACAATTTGACAAAACCAACTATTTTTTGAAAACAAAACCTTTTTTTTCTTTTCTCAAAAATTCGGCAGAGTTTTGGTATTATTTGGGCATTCGTTTTTCAAAACGGGTGATTAACTCACTTAACCCTAACACAATTATTCCCTTTATTCCAAATTTCTCCCATTATTTACAAGTCGTTCAACATGCAGATCCGATGCAAATAAATGCACAAGTAGCAAGTAGGATACATCAGGATGGTTTTTTCATTTCAAGTCACCTGTCCTAGACGGACCCAACCTTTGTGTTGAGTCCCCTAAGTCAAATGCACGTAATGCAATCAAACGTCCCTACTAGGGATCCAGCATGAGGCTTTATTATACTAGGTTTAAACCCTGAGTATGTGTTCTAGAATGTGTACCTGAGCGGACAACTCGAGTCCAAGAGGGGGCTGCGTACCGAGAAACAAAAGGCCATCCGGCTTAGTAACTTGTCCGAGCCTCTTTCTTACTTTAAGGTATGACACTAACAGAATAGGGAGTCTCGACCAGCGAGCACATCGCCGAAGATGAGAAGAGAAGGGTTTCGTAGCAGTTTATATGCAATTCATATAATATCAAAGCAGTAAAGCACTTAGCACATTAGGATGAAACATGTAGGAAAATCAGATAAAGACAAATAATAGCTATTCTAAGTTCGAATTCTTGAACCCTGAACCGAAGTTCTGGGTTCGTATCCCCAGTAGAGTCGCCAGAGCTGTCATACCTCCTTTTTACACGCTACCCCAGAAGGATAGTGTATATGGGAGTTTTTCCACTTTAAGTGACATTATTCGAAATGGGATTATTAATTTATCAGAGTCGCCACTTGGGATGATTTATTTGATGTCCCAAGTCACCGGTTTATTTTGAATCCCAAATCGAGGAAATTTTTGACTTTCCAAGTGAAGTCTGTGAACCAGAAATTCTTGAGTAAGGAATTCTGTTAACCCGGGGGAAGGTGCTAGGCACCCCCGAATTCCGTGGTACTAGCACGGTACCTTAAACTATCATAATTGGCCTATTCTCTGATTTTAATACATGTTTCAACCTATAGTGCAATTTTAAATTATTTACCACTTTAAATTAATTTTAAGGAAAATTGAAACGTTATTAAAACACGTCTCGAACCACGTCACATAAATGAACCCATGGTTTTGACATATTTTAACATCGTTGAGATTTGGATTTGGGTCACATAAATGTGCCCCGAGTTTAGGGAAGTAGATTATTAAAATATGTGCCTAAAGCGACTAATGTGTTGATAACTTTGCGGGAGGCCATGAAAATTTGCTAAATGGCACGTCCCGAGTTCTAAGTATTTTAAAGGATATAATTAAAGAGGGCCACGCATTTGTGATTTCGTTTGGCCGGGAACCTTAGATTTATTTTAAAAGGGTATTTAAACCAAAACTCAAAGTGCCCTAGACTATTTGGTTATCTAGTATGCCTCAACTCTGTCTACATAAAAGAGGCATTATTTAAAGGTTATTAGAAATATGACTATTCCAAACATTAAAGTCTATGGTAAATCAACACCCATGTACAATTACTTATAACAGTTGGGCCTGAAAGAGAGGCCGAATACACCAACTTCGAATCTTCCAAAGCTGATTATACTCTAGCGCATGATCTGGGCCATGGTAAATTAACTAGAGGCCCACCCCAAAGCAGAAAATATTTTGGGCCTCATTTGTAAAGGCTGGCCAATTTTTGGATCTGAGGAGAAGTTCAAATTCAACTCCTCAATGCGCTCGCCACACGTTTAACATATAGCAAACATTCAAGTAACTTTGAACCTAACAATATTACTGAATTTAAACACAAGATTATCCAATTGAATTTAAATGGCTAACTTCAAGGATATTAGATACAAATCATGCCATAACTTGGGAAAGTAGAGTAATTGCAGATTTGCTTCTTAAGAACCTCATGACAATATGATTTTAGAAGCTCATTTTTCGTTCTTATCAGTAGGCAGTTTTCATTGAACTTGTATGAACAAAATGTTATGCAATCAACCAAGTAGCATTTCCCTTTTAACCAGTTAAAATATGAATTATATGATAGTATCAACCAAATGTTGCCAAGATAAAGCAACTTCAACCTAACACGATTAAACTAAAACAGTGATATTTACTAAACCTAAACATATTTCTAAATTCAAGCAAACATTTAACAGTCCAAACAACCTAAAATATTCAGCTCAAACACACTCAAGTTCAATTGACCCTAACACTCAAAATCAAGCATGAAGGTAGATAACTATAGTCCATTGTTTGCTCAAGTACGGGTCCAAAAAACTACACTAAGTTCCTTTATACATCCCAAATTCAGTGAAAAGCCCCTACTCAACATTTATTGCTCTAAATCTAACTAGGAATATGAAAACAGTAGCAAAGTAAAAATGAATTCAACATCCAATATCATCTTCATGTTCCCAGGAACTTCAAATCCTTTACATGTTCAGAGAGCAATCTTCAAGCATGAGCTAAGAAGAGTACCTGGAAATGAGAAGGAAATAAGGAAGAAGTAAGAGGCAGCAAGTTCAGTAATAGGGACAGTATTTCAGCAGCACAAATAGCCCAGAAATGATCACTCAAAAGAGATTTGAATCCACAGCAATATCAACAAAATTGGGGATTGAAGATTCAACAAAATTGACCTAAAGCAGCTGACTACCCAAGCAAATTCAAATCATTTTACCCCTTCATCTATCTAGGATTTGTTTCAGGATAGAAACTTGAATGATTTCAGGGATTTTCAATAGAATAATGAAACTTGTAAAGTCTCTTAAAATTTAATCTATTTTTTAGCTTTTCTAATTTTTGTGAGCTCTCAATTCTCTCAATTCTGATCTCTAAAATCTAACTTGTAATGAAAGAATGGCTTGCCTTTATAGGCAAGCAATTAGGGTAGTCCTCAAATTTGTTTTTACCCCTTAGGTTCTTCTTAATTTTCTGCTTTTTGCTTAAAAGTCCCTAAAATCCTGACTTGTTTTCCAAGTTAACCTACCCAAAAAAAGAAATTGAAACTAATACCCCCACACTAGAAGCTTCTCGGGGCTTCCTAATCTGTTACTGCAAGATTCATTGACCTAAACTACCCAATATACCCTTGTATTCACCCCTGAAAACCTTCCCCTAATGGGCCAAAGTTGGCCCAATAGTCTAAGTCTAATTTTGACAGGCTACTATTAGCCAAATGGGTCAGAGACAAACCCAAAACCTAGGCGAGCATTCAAATAAAATATCATGAAGAAATTTCACAAATAATCTAATTGAATTACTGATTAACTCACAACTATGTCAGAAATTAATTAGGTTAATAAAATCAATAAAAGTAATTAAACCAAACTAAAGAACTAACAAAAGAAAATCAGGGATTTAATTCTAAAACTAAACAAGGGCAAACAAGATTGGTGAACACATTCATTAAACACCAGTAATTAAACACCAAATACAGGGATTGAACTAAAATGACCAGTAATTAAAAACCAACTCTAACTTAATCCAAATGAGGGAAAAATAACTCTAAGTCTATTCACAGAAGACAAAAATCAGTCGAGGCAAATAAAAAAGAAAAGGGGAAAATCAAGAAATAAAATGTGACGACCCGGCCCGTTGTCACGTGAGTTACCGCCCCGTTTTTCCCTTATTGTGTTGCTTCATGTTGCAATATCAGTATTAGAGTTGATTAGGTGTATTTGAATTGATTTTGGTTTAAAATAAGGCACATAGCCTCTTAGAAGGAAGCTTATTTTGGAAAAGTCAACCGGAAGTTGACTTGTGAGTTAGAA
>MU689038.1:103790-118629 GCA_026770625.1 Nicotiana glauca | reverse complement strand
ATTCGGTGACTTGAGACACCATTATATTCTCAAGTGGCGACTCTGAAAATTTAACTAACTAATCCCATTCCGACCATTCTTTAATTGGAAAAACTCTTTTTATTATACCCTTCACGGGGTGTAGTAAGCGAAAAAAGAGGTGTGACAACAAGAGAGACCAAAATTATTTTATGTGGAATATCTCTTGAAGAATATGCCATAGGTTTAGGAAAGAGCATGCGACATATGGTTTACAGTAAATGAAGTCCACTTTAACAAGCGAATGCGACGCACATAAACTAAGGAAATTTCCCCAAATCACTAAATAACATATTATGTGGAGTAACCAAAACAAAGATGACAATTTCTTGCAAGCTGCAACTTTTATTTGTCTAAATCTCAACAACAAAGGCATGTCATGTCACTTTAAATCGATACACAATTGATGAGACTATTTTTTCTGTAGTATCTTAAGGATCTTTTATATTCCTGATTATGTGTACGGGAGGATCTTTTTTCTTTTGTGTATTTATTTTTAAATTTTTACAATACATGTGGTGGTCGGGAAGGGTAAATATGGAGGGTTTGTCTTCACACAATTTTAGTCTTACACAGTTAAATATGATATTGAGCATAAAGTGATATAATTAATACTCAAAAGCTAATTAAAAGTACTAGAATGTGAGGCAGCAATAATTAAATATATGTATTTTTGGCCTAATATCACAATCCCACACTTAAACTCTTCCTCGTCCTCGAGTAAATATTAACATTATTTTCAATAAATCAAGCTTAGAAATACCACCACTTCTGTTTAGGCCATTTAGCAACTCAAACCAGCAGATATACACTTCTTGATCATCGTGCAAGAGCGTTTGAGGGTGGCAGATTGGGAAAATAAGATAGGGTTAGACGGTTGTGTGAAATTAAAAAGGTAAGAAGTAACGGTGGCCGTTGATCTAAATGATCAACGATCGAGATTTAAAAGGGATATGGGTTGGGTCGGTTCAACATGTACTGGGTCGGGTAGGCATGTTAATTAGGCTGGGTAATTGGATTTCAAATTGGGGTTGAATTGGGGTGCCAAATTGGCTAAAATTGAAATGCAATAAGGCCAAATCGTAAATAACCAATTTTCCCCTTTTAATTTTGTAAAAATAGTAATACTAATTTTAAAAACAAATTAAATGTACTGGGTAAATTAAAAAATTCTGGGATTAATTTTATAAACATAAAATGTCATAAATTACAAGATATGCTGTAATTGCAATTATATGTAATTTAGCTTTAAAATACCAAATAAATTTGTAAAAAATAAGCAAAAATTACTTTAATTATATTTTGGTGTAAATGTAAAAATAAAATAAATTATTCACCAAAAATGATAATTTTGGGAATAATTATTGGATTTTGTTGTGTAAAATAGGCAATAAATTTGTTTAAAAAATTATTAAAAATGTCAAAACTCTTGGATGTGCTTATATATGCACCAATATTGTATTTTGGGAATATTTGGGTATAAAAATACTTAGAAAAAAATTGGGTATCAACAGGGTATAGATGCACAACAGATCTAAAAAAATTTGGAGAAAACCTCGAAGGGTTAGGGTTTCAGAAGAATGAGAAAGGCTTTGAAAATGTCACCGATCTGAGTCGGAGAGGTCAGAACCAGGCTCAAAACACCATGGTACGCCGGAGCAAGGCCGACGATGACTCTAGGACCTTGAATCGGCAAAGGTCTGAGCTCAAACCTTTGAGGTTTGGCCTCGAATCTTCAGGTATCCGGTGTATAAGATAAAGGGGAGGTGAGTATAAGACTCCCATGGCTTGAGAAGCCATAGATTCCGGCGGGTTTCACGGTGGAAGATGATAAGAGACGGCTAGGGTTAGGGAAGGTTCGAGAGTGTATGAGAGAGGGAAGGGTTTCAGGGGTGGCAGATAATTGAAAATGAAATAGGGTTGGGGGGTTTGGTAAATTAAAAAAGGAAAGATGGAGTGTGAGCCGTTGATCTGTTAGATCAATGATTGAGATTAAAAGATAGGTCTGGGCAGGTTTTTTATTTGGGTCAGGGGTGGGTAATTTAGGAATTGGGCCGGGTAATTTTGGGGTTGAGATTGGGTTAATTGGAGGGTTGATTTGGGCTAAAATTGAAATGAAATAGGGCTAGTATTTAAATAGCCACTTTTTCTCTTTTTATTTTATAAAAAATAATAAATGATTTCTAAAAACAAATTAAAGGTGCTAAATTAATTAATAATATATAAATATTAGATTAAAAATACTGGAATCAAATTTGTAATAATAAACGCAATTAATTCTTAAAATAGGCTAATATTGCAATTATATGCAATTTAGCTTTAAAAATACTAAATAAATTTGTAAAAACGTGTAAAAATTACGTTAGCTATATTTTGGGATAAATATGAGAATAAAATAAATTAATCCCCAAAATAATAATTTGAGGAATAATTATTGGTTTTTGTATTGCTAAAATAGGGTAATAAATTGATTTAAAAATATTTTAAAAATTAGGAAAAATACTAAAACATTTTGACATACTTATATATGCATACATATGCTATTTTGAAAGTATTTTATATATATAGAGGAAAAAATTGGGTATCAACAGCTGCCCCTCTTTACCTGGGAAAGATGAAAGAGTTGTCGGGTAAATATACGATTGGCAATTTTGACCGAGTGAAATGGTTTGAAGAGGTTGACCGTGCTTTGGTTCCTGAGATGCTACGTATCCCTGGTCTTATAGGAATCAGGCCATATGTAGTTCAGGATCCGTCGACGGAGTATGCCAATGGAGACCTTTCAAGAACGGACGCAATACTCAGGTTGAGGTGAATGGTTAAGGTCTAATAGGGTTGCAGAATTGGATCGCTCCTGCTGAGACGGCCATTGCTAGCTGGTTTACCTGCAAATAATCCATACAAGTGTATATTATGCAAAAAATTTAAACATGATGCAGGTTCCTGTCGGACCATGAATGTTGTCTTGGACGTCCTCAGACCATGACGTCCTGGGCCATGAAGCGTATGATAAAGGATTCGTAGGCCATGAAATGATGATCTCAGGCTATGAGAATGATGCCTCCAAGCTATGATACCTTTGAATAATGATATGCAAAAGATAAAAGGGGTCCTCAGGCCATGGCATGGCGTTCTCGGACTATGTAAATGGTGCCTCTGAACAATGATTCCCTTGGACAATTTGGCAATCTTTCAGCCCATGAAATGCAATAGGCGCCGATCTTTCAGCCCATGAAAACATAAATAGAGTGGCTATCTTTCAACCGATGCAAGACGTAAATAAAGGTAGCGATCTTTCAGCCATGCAAAATGTAAGTAAAAATGGCGATCTTTCAGCCGATGCAGGATTTAAATGAAGTGGCGATTTTTCAGCCGATGCAAGACATAAATAAAGGTGGCGATGTTTCAGCCATGCAGAATGTAAGTAAAAATTGCGATCTTTCAACCGATGCAGGATTTAAATGAAGTGGCGATTTTTCAGCCAATGTAAGATGTAAATAAAGGTGGCGATATTTCATCCATCCAGAATGTATGTAAAAATGGCGATCTTTTAGCCGATGTAGGATTTAAATAAAGTGGCAATTTTTCAGCCATGCAAAATATAAATAAAGGTGACGATATTTCAGCCATGCAAAATGTAAGTAAAAATGGTGATCTTTCAGTCGATGCAGGATTTAAATAAAGTGGTAATTTTTTAGCCGATGCAGATGGAGACAGAGCTTAGTCTCGGAAGGCAGAATGGTAGCCTTATGCAGTACAGGAAATGCAGATGGAGGTAGATGGAGGTAGTGCTTAAACTCAGAAGGCATAATGGTAGCCTTATGCAATGCAAGAATGCAGATGGATACAGAGCTTAGTCTCGGAAGGCAGAATGGTAGCCTTATGCAATGCAAGAATGCAGATGGAGACAGAGCTTAGTCTCGGAAGGCAGAATGGTAGCCTTATGCAATGCAAGAATGCAGATGGAGACAGAGCTTAGTCTCGGAAGGCAGAATGGTAGCGTTATGCAAGAGATAAAAGGCGAATAGTAATAAAATTTCTTAGCTGATAGCTGGTAGCTGATTGTAATATTGTGGTTGCTGGGGATATTGTATGCAGATAGCGACTGTGAATAGGTGTGACTGTTCTGAGAGTTGTATTCCTGAACAGTATGAGTGTATAATATATGATTTGGCGACTTGGGTACTTGCATCCAAAGCAAAATCGTGAGTTTTGTAAAAGGGGAAAGGTTAGTTCGTGTCCCCCCTGACTTTGCTTGCTCTTTTCGGCTTTGATCTGATGACACGATATGTATCATAGGGGTAGCGTTGCTGAACAAAGCGATTGCAATAAACATGTATGATTTTGTTAAATACATGCATGAGTTTTTGGTAAAATGAATTATTCACCAAAAATGATAATTTTGGGAATAATTATTGGATTTTGTTGAGTAAAATAGGCAATGAATTAGTTTTAAAAATCATTAAAAATGTCAAAACTCTTGGATGTTCTTATATATGCACCAATATGCTATTTTGGAAATATTTGGGTATAAAAATACTTTGGGAAAAATTGGGTATCAACAGCTGCCCCTCTTTACCCGGGAAGGACGAAAGAGTTGTCGGGTAAAGATATGATGGCCAATTTTGATGGGAAGCGGTGGTTTGAAAAGAGTTTGACCGAGCTCCGATTTATGAGCTGCCTACATATCCCTGGTTTTACATGTCGATGGAGATTTGAAAGGACAAACATGATGCTTGGGGGAAGCAAGAGGTGTTTTGAAGTTGATCGGCTGCGAGGACCGGAACGAGGTCGCTCCTGCTGAGACGGCCGTTAAGCCGATGCAAAGAGCGTAAATGGCGATATTTCAGCCGACAAAAATTTAAATCGAATAGGCGATGTTTCAGCTGATGTGAAAAGTAAAATGGCGATACTTTAGCCGATAGAAATTTAAATCAAACAGGCAATGTTTCAGCCGACGTAAAAAGTAAAATGGCGATATTTCAGTCGACAAAAAGCATAAGTATAGATGATGATGGAGATGAACTGGCAATCTTTCAGCCGATGTAGAATTTAAATAAAGTTTGGCAATATTTCAGCCGATGCAAAAGAATGTAAATGGCGATATTTCAGCCGATTGCAGGACGTAAGTAAAAGTGGCGATATTTCAGCCATGCAAGATGTAGGTAAAGGTGGCGATATTTTAGCCATGAAAGAAAGATAAGGTGGCGATATTTCAGCCATGCAAGTGGAGGTAGAGCTCAATCTCGGAAGGCAGAAAAGTAGCCTTATGCAGATAATGCAGGATGGAGACAACGCTTAGTCTCGGAAGGCAGAAAGGTAGCCTTATGCAATGCAAAAAATGCAGATGGAGACAACGCTTAGTCTTGAAAGGTAGAAAGGTAGCCTTATGCAATTCAAATAATACAGATGGAGACAACGCTTAGTCTCGAAAGGTAGAAAGGTAGCCTTATGCAATGCAGGATAATGCGGATGGAGACAATGCTTAGTCTCGAAAGGCAGAAAGATAGCCTTATGCAATGCAGGATAATGTGGATGGAGACAACGCTTAGTCTCGGAAGGCATAAAGGTAGCCTTATGCAATGCATAAAATATAGATGGAGACAACGCTTAGTCTCGGAAGGTAGAAAGGTAGCCTTATGCAATAAGATAAAAGCGAATAGTAAGAAAAAATTCTTAGCTGATAGCTGATCGTGATATTGCGGCTGCTGGGGCCATTGCGTGCGAATAGCAAATGCGAATAGGTGCGACAGTTCAATACGATTGCATAACATGTTTGGTAACTTTGTGACTTGGATGCCTGCATCCAAAGAAAATTGTAAGTTTTGTAAAGGGGAAAGGTTAGTTCATTTTCCTGTGGCTTCCGGCGTTGCGTGTCATTGGGGTAGCATTGCTAAACGGTAGCTATCATAGTTATGCATGATTTAACAAATATAACGTAAGTAAAAAATAGTTTTGTTTAGATGAACCAACCACTGCAACGCGGTTCAGAGCACTGCAACCTCTCTTGCTCTGGAATTTTGAGGGTCCTCCTCAAAATTCTGCCCTAGTTTACTGGGCTGGCACTTCTGATGGTTGTGCTGAATGAATGCAAGATCGACTTCAAAATTTTGAGGGTCTTCCTCAAAATTCTAACCCAGTTTACTAAGGTGACATCCTTGGCGATGAGCGGCTGAAGACCATCTTCGGAATTTTGAGGGTCCTCCTCAAAATTCTGCCCTAGTTCCAATAACAGGGGGAGATGAGATTTTTATTTAATTTTGACCGAACCCATAGGGCTGCCTACGTATCCCCTCTTAAACGGGAATCAGGTAAGGCGTAGTTCAAATTACATTATAAAGAAATCATAGGTGACTACACATAATATCGTTTCACTGCGTCTGAGTTGATTGACTTTGGCCAGACTTCCCCGTCCATTTCTGCAAGAATAAGGGCTCCTTCAATTAAAACCCGGTGAACCATGTACGGACTTTGCCAGTTGGGAGAGAATTTCCCCTTGGCTTCATCTTGATGCGGGAATATCTTCTTCAACACTAGCTGCCCCGGTATAAACTTCCTTGGCCTAACTATTTTGTTGAAGGCTCTGGACATTCTATTCTGATATAACTGACCGTGGCAAACTGCGTTCATCCTTTTTCCATCTATAAGGGATAACTGCTCATAGCGACCCTTTACACATTCTACATCATCCAACTCTGCTTCTTGTATGATTCTCAAGGAAGGAACTTCTACCTCGGTGGGAATGACCGCCTCTGTACGATAAACTAGCATATAGGAAGTTGCCACGGTTGATGTGCGGATAGTGGTGCGGTATCCCATCAAGGCAAATGCTAACTTCTCATGCCATTATTTGTGACTTTCGACCATCTTCCTTAGTATCTTCTTGATATTCTTGTTGTCCGCCCCTACAGCTCCATTCATTTGAGGCCTATAGGCTGCAGAATTCTTGTGTTTGATCTTGAATGCCTCACACATTTCTTTCATGAAGTCGTTGTTGAGATTGGAACCATTGTCAGTGATGATTGATTCTGGCACCCCGAATCTGCAACAGTACGATCACGGATGAAATCTGCCACAACTTTCTTAGTCACTGCTTTGCAAGACGCTGCCTCAACCCATTTAGTAAAATAATCGATTGCCACCAGGATAAATCTATGCCCATTTGATGCGGCAGGCTAGATAGGTCCGATGACATCCATTCCCCAGGCGTCGAATGGCCATGGTGAGCTTGTTGCAGTAAGCTCGTTTGGAGGCACCTTTATCATATCTGCATGTATCTGACAGCGATGGCACTTGCGAACATACTGGATATAGTCTGTTTCCATAGTCATCCAAAAATAACCTGCTCGGAGTTTCTTCTTTGCTAAGACAAAACCATTCACGTGTGGCCCGCAGGTCCCTGTGTGCACTTCGTCCAATAGTCTGGTTGCTTCTTTTGCTTCGACACACCTTAAAAACCCAAATCGGGAGTCCTCCTATACAGGATTCCCCCACTGTGAAAGAAATTGTTGGATAATCTACGAAGTGTGCGTTTCTGAGTGGCGTTGGCAAGTTCTGGATACTTCCCTATTGTCAAGTACCTTCTGATGTCGTGGAACCATGATTTTTCGTCTGCTTCTTCCTCAACGTGAGCGCAATAAGCCGGCTGATCATAAATCCTTACTGGGATGGGATCAATGAAATTTGCATCTGGATGCTGGATCATGGATGATAAAGTGGCTAATGCATTAGCGAACTCATTCTGAATCCTGGGGACATGCTCAAATTCCGTCTTTATCAATCTTTTCTTCAACTCCTGTATGTGATGCAAATAGGGAAGTATCTTGGAGTTTTTGGTGGCCCATTTTCCTTGAACTTGATGTATGAGCAGGTCTGAGTCCCCGATCACTAGCAGCTCTTGAATGTTCATGTCAATGGCCATCTTGAGTCCCAGGATGCAAGCTTCGTATTCAGCCATGTTATTTGTGCAAGGGAACCTGAGCTTGGCGGATACCGGGTAATGCTGGCCGGTTTCTGATACTAAGACTGCCCCTATGACGACTCCTTTGAAATTTTCGGCTATGTCGAAAAACAACCTCCAACCATCGTAGGATTCTACAATATCTTCTCCTACAAATGATACTTCCTCGTCAGGAAAATACGTTTTTAGTGATTCGTATTCTCCTTCAATGGGATTCTCGGCAAGGTGATCTGCTATGGCTTGTCCCTTGACTGCTTTCTGAGTCATATAAACAATGTCGAACTCACTCAACAAGATTTGCCACTTGGCGAGCTTTCCAGTAGGCATGGGCTTCTGGAAAATATATTTCAGCGGGTCCATCCTAGATATGAGATAGGTAGTGTAGGCACAGAAATAATGCCTTAATTTATGAGCTACCCAAGTCAGAGCACAACAAGTGCGCTCTAATAGGGAATATCGGGCCTCGCACGGGGTGAACTTCTTGCTGAGATAATAGATGGCTTGCTCCTTTCTCCCTGTTTCATCATGTTGTCCCAGGACACAACCGAATGCTCCATCCAATACCGCAAGGTAAAGTATTAGAGGTCTTCCTAGATCGGGAAGAACCAAGATTGGCGGCGTTGACAGGTATTCCTTGATTCTGTCAAAGGCTTTCTGACAATCGTCGGTCCATCTAGTAGCAGCGTCTTTCTTTAGCATTTTAAAGATGGGTTCAAAAATGACTGTGGACTGAGCTATGAACCAGCTGATATAGTTGAGTCTCCCCAGGAAACTCATCACGTCCTTCTTGTTCTTTTGCGGTGGCAATTCTTGAATGGCTTTGACCTTTGATGGGTCCAATTCTATCCCTCGACGGCTCAAGATGAAACCCAGTAGTTTTCTGACAGGAACCCCGAATTCACACTTGGCGGGATTCAGTTTTAGATTATACCTTCTCAGTCTGTTGAAGAACTTTCTCAGGTCTTCCATATGATCAGTGGCTTTCTTGGATTTGACGATGACGTCATCCACATATACCTCGATCTCCTTGTGTATCATGTCGTGGAAGATAGTAGTTATGGATATCACGTATGTGGCCCCAACATTTGTTAACCAGAACGGCATCATTTTGCAACAATACATTCCCCACGGCATGATGAAAGCCGTTTTCTCTGCATCTTCCTCATCCATCCATATCTGATGATACCCAGCGAAACAATCAACGAAAGACTACAACTCATGCTTGGCGCAATTGTCGATGAGAATGTGTATGTTTGGAAAGGGGAAGTCATCTTTGGGACTGGCCTGGTTGAGATCCCGGTAGTCGACATAGAATCTAACCTTCCCGACCTTCTTCGGTACCGGCACGATGTTGGCTAACCATGTTGGATACTCTGCCACTCTGAGAACCTTGGCTTTGACTTGCTTAGTAACCTCTTCTTTGATTTTCAAACTCATGTCGGGCTTGAATTTCCTGAGCTTTTATTTTACCGGCGGACAAGATAGATCTGTTGGCAGTTTGTGATCTACAATGGATGTGCTGAGACCAGTCATATCATCATACGACCAGGCGAATATGTCCTCATATTCTTTTAAAAATTCCTATACTCTTCCTTTTCTGATGGCGACAAGTGAACACTGATGCGAGTTTCTTTGACATTTTCTGTATTTCCCAGATTAATGACCTCAGTTTCTTCCAGGTTGGACTTGGGTCTATTCTCAAAATCCTCAACCTCTCTGACGACCTCTTCAGGTACTTCATCTTCTTCTGAGTCCATGTCCTTTTGTTGCGTTGTCTCATTACAAGTCACAGTCGTTGGTTCGTCGTCAAGATAAGTAATAGTAATACTGTGTAAAAATAGAGTAAATGATAGAAAAGATAATAAGTGCGAGATATATGATAAATTGAAATGATTTTGATTAAATTCATAATTGTTTGAAACATCGGAGCTCTTTTCAAAATTAAAGACAATGCGGAAAGAAAATCAACTAGTAAAATAAAATGAGATGCATGGTGCTTCTATTTAGCCTTGCTACCCCGAAGCCTTCCGGGCCCTGACGGTCCTAATTGACCAATTGCTGAGGCGGTCTCCTCTGTTCACAGCTTGTATGGAAGGGCCTTTGGATCTTGTGGAGTATGCTGATGGTGCCAGAATGCACGAACAAACCTTTGGGGAAGGAAATAAAAATAAAAGGAAAAACAAAAAAGGTAACAAGTTAGCGCGGGTTCTGAGAGAAAAGTATTACAGTATTTAAACACATTGTGCGAGAATATAAATCGCGTCTTAATTTTGGTGCCTTGTTGTGCCCGAGGTAGGCCTAGCGACAAATAGTTTTGGAGAACTTATAATGGTAAATGCCTTATTTTATTGATAAAAATAAGACGAATCCAAAATGACTCTAAATAATAGAAAATAAATGTCACTAGTGGCCGTTGGCCTTATTACATCATTAAGGCAAAATAAAAGACTCCTAACTACTTGGTCCCAGAAGGACCTTCCCCAGATTTGGCATCCTTGTGTCCCTCGAACAACTCCACCAACTCGCGTAATCCTAGCAGTAAGTAGGCTCGGGCCAGATGTCCGCCTGTATTTCCTTCAGCATTTTGGCAGTCCTCGATCCTCTTGATGAACTTTGCTTCTAGACTACTAGACCCCGCTCCAAATATCCTAGTCGGTTGTTGGCGCTGACAGCCATTTCTTTCCACTACTCGATCAATTTCTGATGGGCTTCTTGTATTTTTCGATGCTCACTTTCACACTCTCGAATTCTCTTGCGCAGTTGATTATACTCAACCTGTGCTTCAGCATGCTCGTCAATAATTCTGTGACCTCGAACAAATCTCGGCTGACCCATGCCATTGTCTTCTAACCAACCCAAATAATGCGGCACACAACTGGCGTGGTACCTGTTTGGCTCGATGGATTCCTTCCCCAAAACGATTTGCAATGCCACAAATGTTGAGCTTGGCACATGTGAGGGCTATCATCATCCTGGAAATCAGCCCTGAGGTGACTCGTTTTATCGACCCTTGGTATATTTGTTTTCTTCTAGCCTGCCTCATGGAGATTCCCTAAGTACTTGTGGACGAGTGTTTGATCACTAGAATGGAGATTGTTCCACCAATTCAGCAGCCTTGGATGAATGTTGGTTACCATGCCAAATATGGGGATCTCGTGCCTCATTTTCTACAAAATAGAGTGTTAGGCCCTTACCCCCACCAAACTCGACTATTTAAATCAATAATTAGCATAGCAAGCACTTATGTTCTCCAAATAAATGCACAAAATGTGGAGGCGTCCATTTGGGTTTCAAGGAAACCCGGCAGACTTTTGACAAGGCTATCTTAATGAGTCATTATGTGGACAACATAACTGACTCGGCTGGATTTGACCATGATGCATGCACAATTTAAATAGAATAAGGTTTCTATTTTGAAGTGCTAGACTGGTACCCTTGAGTGGACAACTCAAGAGGGAAAGGCACAGAACCGTCAACTACACCGTTGATCGACTGGTTTACCGCAAATATGCCTTTGCCAAATTTAGGGGGTGATAGTATTGGAAGTGCGCAACCACTCATTATAAGCGTTGCTATAGGATTTGTTTTGGCACGAGTGGAGTATGATATTGAAGATGCAATTTACAAGAATGAAACAGATTGACATGTATTTTCACGTACATAAAATAAATGATTACAATAAATGCTCGAAATTACAACGTCATTGAAATAATAAAGCAGTAAGGACAGCAGTTAAATGAAAGGAAAGACATGAAGAGCCAAGTTAGTTTTTTCATGAAGAAATAATTAAAAGGCAAGAAATAAAGGTAATTAAAGAAATAATAAAGTCATAAATAACATGTAATGGTAAAAAGCCTAAAGAAATCCCCAGCAGAGTCGCCATGCTGTTGACGCCCTCTTTTTCCTAAAGCGGAATTGGGTTTACGACATTCGGAAAGACAACTCTTTTCCCACTTTGGGAATTGGGTTTTTTGAGAGTTTGGATAGTCGCCACCTAATGATTATAGTGCATTAGGACACTTTTAGAAAGAATTAAAGATGAAAACCAGAGTTTTGGGTAAGGGCTTGAAATTATCCCGAGGGGAAGGTATTAGGCACCCCTCAAGATCCACTAGTGTGGTTCCCGGCCATGCTACAATTGTGACTTTAAATGCACGTGCAAATAAACAAGTACAAGAAGCACAAAAGGTTAAAATAAATGCTAAATTTTAGAAAGGAGTAATTTGGTAAAAATGTGCAAATAGAGGGAAGAAGTCAAGTACTTAGTGCAAATAATCCGAAAATCATGTGAGAAGCAGAAAATGCAATATCTTTAAAGATTCAGAAAAATTTGTTAAACTAATAATAAGAAAAAACAGAAAGGGGGTCCTAGGTTTATACATTACATGGATCATTTGCACAACACTGGTACTTAATTGTATGCGGAGTGTTATCGTGTAATCATCATCTCCATATCTACCCTTCCCAACCCATTAAGGTGTTAAAGAACGGAACGGTATCGTTTACTTATAGCATGCTACTACCCGTCCCAATCCTATCAGTCCCAGGGTATTAGGACTCCTAATCCTAGAGGGGAAAGAAAGGGATGGAGGCCTTTATGGAGTTTAAAGGATAAAATTCTAGCTCGATATTCAAAACAAGTATCAAATAAAAAGGGTAGAACAAATAAGCAAACAAGGCTCAAATTAACCCCAGAAGTCAAACAATCATTTAGTTTAGCATGCCCTGACAAATACTGATTTGGTCTTAGATTAAAATTAAGCAGCGAGCGGACTGGTTCAACACACGCATTTTAGACAGAAAGTCTGCATTAGGCCACTCGGATACAGTTGCCAGGGACTGACCCAATTAACTAATTAGCCAACCCTTTGTCTATGTGTTGAAATAAAACTAGGAGTAGGATCTATTAATTTCAGGAAAAGATGCAAAGAGTTACCAGTAATTTCAGAAAAGATGCAAGTTGATTTTAGAGAAAAGAGGCATCAGTTTTAACAAAGAGAAAATATGCGAACTGCTTTTAGAAAAGGAATTACCAGTTGTTTCAGAAAAGGTGTAGACTGATTTAAAAGGTTTACGAGCTTCAGGAAAGTGCATATTGATGATGAGAAAGGGTTTACCAATTTTAGTAAAGATAGATACGAGTTTCAACGATTGGTTCTGTTTTAGAAACGAATGAGGCTATTAAGGTCGAGATTTCCTATAGGCATGCTTTCTATATGTTTGCTGATTTTAACACCCTTTCATGACATTAATAGGAGTCTTATACACATGATGTCTATATGCAACTTTGTTATTAAGCCTATAAACGGTTTGCCTAATGACATTTGTGTATGCAGAAATGCAAGAGCCCATAGACATAATCTCTATATGGGTAATTACAGAAACATGAGTGTTAAATCCCATAAGCATGGTCTCTATGTGATTGAATCAGTATTAAAGACCCTATAGGCAGGATTTCTAGTTTGATAAAAAATAAAATCCTAAGTCATGATTTCTACGCCTTGGATGCAAGAAAAGTAAAGACCCCTCCCACACCCTTTTACTATAATCCCCGAGTTTCATACAAAATTATTACAAACCAATGAATCAAACTGGAAATTAAAAGATACATCGAAAGCTAACAGCTAGATCTGAGCAGCCTAATTCAACCTTAATGTCTGGTAACATGCGATTGAGCTATTTCCGGGATTCAAATTTCCAAAGCCTTCTCTTTATCCAAGGTTTTTCAAAGTTCCAAGGAATCTCAGGGATTCCAGGTATTGCTTACACCCAGGATACCATTAGCATTAGAATGGTGCAGTGTGGAAGAGCCACCTCTCAGGCATCCAAGTTCAGAGGGAGCTTAGGGATCCCAAAGCATGGATTGCAAGAGAGGGGCAGACCTTATAACTAAGAGTAAGTGCAAAGTGAAAGGGAATTTGGGATCCATGATAGGTGGTGGTCATACCTAGCCATAAGGTAGGCTGGCACACTCCTACCACTTGTTTGGTTGAACAAGTTAGGAGCAGACCTTTTGAACGTCAGACTAAAGTCTGGATAGTAATTAGGACACTATCAGACCCAGATCCAGGGCTCAGACACATAGAGGGGAAAAGGAATGAGAATTGATTGAGTTTGGGATTCAAAGAATCCAGTTCAGGATTATAGATAGCAATATTGGAGTGCTGTTATGCCTTGAATCACAACTCACACACAAAGGGTAAAGGGTAAGGGAATTCATAAAGTATCAAATTCATGACAAACAACTGATTTAAATACATAATTTAAATACTAAACTATAAAGGAAAGGGGGGAGCATGTGACAATATGCTAGAAACAAATGGGCAGAATTAAACACATTGTTGTTGAGGTATGTAAACTAATTGAGACATACCAGTATAGAAGCAAAAAAGTGTAGAATAAAGCAAACACAGTCCATAACAGTGCAAGTATCAGAAAGAGAGAGAGTATAAGTGAAAGTGAATTGTGAACTCAGATTGTTCTGTGTTCGTCTGTTCAAAGAGAAGGGAGGAGAATATTTATAGTGTAAAAACAGGCAGAAAATAAGGTAAGGATTGCAGTTTAGCAATAATTAGGGGACCAAGTGTCAATTAGAATTTAACAGTATCAAAGACTTCCCTTATTTGAGGAATTAAAAATCAAACGGTAACATGAGAGTGCTAAACTAGGAAAGAGATCACATAGGCTGACTATGACTAATAAGGAAGTATTTCAAGCATAGTACAGGTACATAGTAGGTAATAAAGGCTAGGTTGATCAGACTCTAATCAAGGAAAGGTCTATAAGGACCCAATACCAATATAATCAAGGTAAGGGAATCAATCAACTTGAGTAGGAAAGGCAGGGGTCGAGATTTCAAGG
>MU689038.1:79970-101893 GCA_026770625.1 Nicotiana glauca | reverse complement strand
TTAAAGAATCTTTGAGAAAAATGCATAGAAGGTTGACACACACATAGATCCAGAACAGATCTAAAATAAATCGAAGGAACCTCAGAGATTAGGGTTTCGTAAGAAACCCAAGAGATGAGACAGGCTTTGGAAACCATTGATCTGAGTAGAGAAGTCGAAGATCGAACTTGAATGGCCATGGCTGGCTAGACAGAGGTTGAAGATGACCGGAGAAAAGCCATCAAGCAAAGCTTGGTTGAGACCTTTTCAAGATCTGGTCATAGGACCTTAGAGATGAGACCATAGAAGCCATGAGAGGTCGGTGTAGGGCTCCGATGAGTCTGGGGAGCCATGGATTAGGGTTTCGATGGGAGGCGGAGGCTGGGGTTTTGAGAGAGCTCGAGATACAAGAGCGTTTGAGGGCGGCGGATTGGGAAAATCAGATAGGGTTAGGCGGTTATGTGAAATTAAAAAGGTAAGAAGTAACGGTGGCCGTTGATCTGAATGATCAACGACCGAGATTTAAAAGGGATATGGGTTGGGTCGGTTCAACATGTACTGGGTCAGGTAGGCATGTTAATTGGGCTGGGTAATTGGATTTCAAATTGGGGCTGAAATGGGGTGCCAAATTGGCTAAAATTGAAATGCGATAAGGCCAAATCGTAAATAGCTAATTTTTCCCTTTTAATTTTGTAAAAATAGTAATACTAATTTTAAAAACAAATTAAATTTAATGGATAAATAAGTATTATATAAATATTAATTAAAAAATTCTGGGATTAATTTTATAAACATAAAATGTCATAAATTACAAGATAGACTATAATTGCAATTATATGCAATTTAGCTTTAAAATACCAAAAAAATGTGTAAAAAATATGCAAAAATTAATTTAATTATATTTTGGTGTAAATGTGAAAATAAAATAAATTATTCACCAAAAATATAATTTTTGGAATAATTATTGGATTTTGTTGTGTAAAATAGGCAATAAATTGGTTTAAAAAATCATTAAAAATGTCAAAACTCTTGGATGTGCTTATATATGCACCAATATGCTATTTTGGGAATATTCGGGTATAAAAAAACTTAGGGAAAAATTGGGTATCAACAGGGTATAGATACACAACAGATCTAAAAAAATTGGAGAAAACCACGAAGGGTTAGGGTTTCAGAAGAACCCTAAAATGAGAAAGGCTTTGAAAAGGTCACTGATCTGAGTTGGAGAGGTCAAAACCAAGCTCAAAACACCATGGTACGCCGGAGCAAGGCCGACAATGACTTTAGGACCTTGAATCGGCAAAGGTCTGAGCTCAAACCTTCGAGGTTTGGCCTTGAATCTTTAGGTATCTGATGTATAAGATAAAGGGGAGATGAGTATAAGACTCCCATGGCTTGAGAAGCCATAGATTCCGGTGGGTTTCACGGTGGAAGATGATGAGAGACGGCTAGGGTTAGGGAAGGTTCGAGAGTGTATGAGAGAGGGGAAGGTTTCAGGGGTGGCAGATAATTGAAAATGAAATAGGGTTGGGGGGTTTGGTATATTAAAAAAGGAAAGATGGAGTGTGAGCCGTTGATCTGTTAGATCAATGATTGAGTTAAAAGATAGGTCTGGGTAGGTTTTTTAATTGGGTCAGGGGTGGGTAATTTAGGAATTGGGCCAAGTAATTTTGGGGTTGAGATTGGGTTAATTGGAGTGTTGATTTGGGCTACAATTGAAATGAAATAGGGCTAGTATTTAAATAGCCACTTTTCCTCTTTTTATTTTATAAAAAATAATAAAATGATTTCTGAAAACAAATTAAAGGTGCTAGCACCATTTATAAGGTGCTAAATTAATTAATAATATATAAATATTAGATTAAAAATACTGGAATCAAATTTTTAATAATAAACGCAATTAATTCTTAAAATTGGCTAATATTGCAATTATATGCAATTTAGCTTTTAAAAATACTAAATAAATTTGTAAATATGTGTAAAAATTAAGTTAGATATATTTTGAGATAAATATGAGAATAAAATAAATTAATCATCAAAATGATAATTTAAGGAATAATTATTGTTTTTTGTATTGCTAAAATAGGGTAATAAATTAATTTAAAAATATTTTAAAAATCAAGAAAAATACTAAAATATTTTGACACACTTATATATGCATCCATATGCTATTTTGAAAGTATTTTATATATATACAGGGAAAAATTGGGTATCAACAGCTACCCCTTTTTATCCAGGAAAGATGAAAGAGTTGTCGCGTAAAGATACGATGGCCAATTTTGACCGAGTGAAATGGTTTGAAGAGGTTGACCGTGCTCTGGTTCCTGAGATGCCTACATATCCCTGGTCTTATAGGAATTAGGCCATATGTAGTTCAGGATCCGTCGACGGAGTATGCCGATGGAGACCTTTCAAGAACGGACGCAATACTCAGGTTGGTGTGAATGATTAAGGTCTAATAGGGCTGCGGAACTAGAGCGGGATCGCTCCTGCTGAGACGGCCATTGCTAGCTGGTTTACCTGCAAATAAGCAATACAAGTGTATATTATGCAAAAAATTTAAACATGATGCAGGTTCCTGTCAGACCATGAATGTTGTCTTGGACGGTTAGGATGACGTCCTCAGACCATGATGTCTTGGGCCATGAAGCGTATGATAAATGATTTGCCGGCCATGAAATGATTATCTCAGGCTATAAGAATGATGCCTCCAAGCTATGATACCTTTGAGTAATGATATGCAAAAGATAAAAGGGGTCCTCAGGCCATGGCATGGCGTTCTCGGGCTATGCAAATGGTGCCTCTGAACAATGATTCCCTTGGACAATTTGGCAATCTTTCAGCCCATGAAATGCAATAGGTGCCGAACTTTCAGCCCATGAAAACATAAATAGAGTGGCTATCTTTCAACCGATGCAAGACGTAAATAAACGTGGCGATATTTTAGCCATGCAAAATGTAAGTAAAAATGGCGATCTTTCAGCCGATGCAGGATTTAAATGAAGTGGCAATTTTTCAGCCGCTGCAAGACATAAATAAAGGTGGCGATATTTTAGCCATGCAGAATGTAAGTAAAAATGGCGATTTTTCAGCCGATGCAGGATTTAAATAAAGTGGCGATTTTTTAGCCGATGCAAGATGTAAATAAAGGTGGCGATATTTCATCCATGCGAAATGTAAGTAAAAATGGCGATCTTTTAGCTGATGTAGGATTTAAATAAAGTGGCAATTTTTCAGCCATGCAAAATGTAAATAAAGGTGACGATATTTCAGCCATGCAGAATGTAAGTAAAAATGGCGATCTTTTAGTCGATGCAGGATTTAAATGAAGTGGTAATTTTTTAGCCGATGCAGATGGAGACAGAGCTTAGTCTCAGAAGGAAAAATGGTAGCCTTATGCAGTACAGGAAATGCAGATGGAGGTAGATGGAGGTAGTGCTTAACCTCGGAAGGCATAATGGTAGCCTTATGCAATGCAAGAATGCAGATGGATACAGAGCTTAGTCTCAGAAGGCAGAATGGTAGCCTTATGCAATGCAAGAATGCAGATGGAGACATAGCTTAGTCCCGGAAGGAAGAATGGTAGCCTTATGTTAGAGATAAAAGGCGAATAGTAATAAAATTTCTTAGCTGATAGCTGGTAGCTGATTGTGATATTGTGGCTGCTGGGGATATTGTATGCAGATAGCGACTGTGAATAGGTGTGACAGTTCTGAGAGTTGTATTCCTGAACAGTATGAGTGTATAATATATGATTTGGCGACTTGGGTGCTTGCATCCAAAGCAAAATCGTGAGTTTTGTAAAAGGGGAAAGGTTAGTTCGTGTCCCCCCTGACTTTGCTTGCTCTGTTCGAATTTGATCTGATGACACGATATGTATCATAGGGGTAGCATTGCTGAACAAAGCGATTGCTATAAACATGCATGAGTTTGTTAAATATATGGCTTAAGTATATAAGAAATAGTTTTTAGATCTGTTGACGACCCCTTTTTTCTCGCGAAATCGGGTTTACGACATTTGGGAAGACAACTCTATTCCCGTTTGGGATTTGGGTTTTTGGATTTGAAGAGTTGCCACCTAATGATTAAGTGCATTAGGACACTAAGGGTTTTGAGTTGGAAAACCAGAGTTCGGGTAAAGGCTAGAAATTATATCGAGGGGAAGGTGTTAGGCATACCTCAAGATCCACTGGTGTGGTTCCCGGCCATGTTACAATTATGACTTTACAGATAAGCAATTAGGGCTCAAATAAGAGGGCTTGCATAGAAGTTTAGAACTCATTTGAGAATAGATAATGCAGAATTTTGTGAAAGAAGGATTCATATAACTTATCGAGAAACGAGTAAGAAGAGGAAAAGAAACACATAAAGGGAGGGGGGTCCTAGGTTTGCAATATACATGGATCATCCACACAACACCGGTAGCCAATCGTACGCATGGTGTTATCACGTGATCATCATCTCCATGTCTACCCTTCCCACCCCGTTAAGGTATTAAGCGTGGAATGGTATCGTTACTTATTGCATGCTATTACCCATCCCCGTCCTATCAGTCCCGAAGGCATTTTAGACTACTAATCCTAAAAGGGAGGAAGTTGGGCTTTTTAGAGTTAAAAAATGATAAAAATCTAACGCGACAATCAAAACATATAAGCAGTTAAAGGGGAGCTAGTAGCAATTAAGGGCTCAAACAGGCCTCCTCATTTAAAGAAACAAATTGTTTAGCACGACTTACAAACATAGGTTAAGTCTTTAATTAAATTTAATGTACGAAGGGTGGTTGATAAATCACATATTTTCAGATAAGAAGTCCAAATTAGGCGTACCTGTTAGTTGTAATTATTAAAGATTGGCTAATAGCCTACAGGTTTGCCTAGGTAATGCTTACAATCATGGTATCTAACATCGCGAAAGGCAGGTTGATTTTAAAGAAAGGCCATTGATTTATGAGACAACAAAATCTGCAGATTTAAACGACATTTTACTACTGATTTTAAACTTGCAAACGAGCTAGATGATTCAGATTCATTTAATTATCCCTATAGGCATGCTTTTCTACGCGTGATTGATTTAGGACGTTTGTAAGAGTGCAGGGATCCTATAGGCGTGGTACCTAGCATTCATTTGTTATTTTTTAACCTACAAACGGTTTGCCTAAGGTGTGTATGCAAAAGCACAGAAACTTATGAACATGATTTCTAATGCAAATGAACAACTTATAGGCAGGATATCTATATGCAGTAATGAATACCTTATAGGCATGATTTCTAAAGCAAATGATCAACTTATAGGCAGGATATCTACATGCAGTAATGAATGGATTTATAGGCATGCTGTTTATATGTAGTAATGAATAGATTTACATGCATGATGTTTATATGCAGTAATGAATAGATTTACAAGCATGCTATCTATATGAAGTAATCGACTTATAAGCATGATATCTAATGCAAATGAACAACTTATAGGCAGGATATCTACATGCAGTACTGAACTTATAGAAATGATATCTAATGCAAATGAACAACTTATAGACAGGATATCTACATGCAGTATTGAAATTATAGACATGATATATGCATAGCATGAGAGTCTCTCCCCCATTTTACTATATATCCCGCAGTTATTACAAATTATTACAACTTTGAAGGAATCCAGAAAATAACTAAACAAATTACATCAGAAATTACAACTCCAACCAAGGAGAGCCTAATTCAGACTCCTAGTCTGACATATGGAATAAACCAATTTCCATGGACCAGATTTTCCAAAGCCTTTCTCTTATTTGGGATGTGTCAAAGTTCCAAGGAACTTCAAGAGTTCCAGGCAATGCTTACACCCCAGATATCAATATAGGGTCACAGTGCAGTATGGAAGGGCCAACCCTCAAATGTCCAAGTTCAGAGGGAAATCAAGGTCCCAAGGCAAGACTCATAGGAGGGGGGCAGAACTTAAAGACTAGGAGTAAGTGTAAGTGTAATGAAAGGGATTTAGGAGGAGGCCAGGATAGGCTGGTGGTAATGCCCAGCAATTGGGATGCTGGCACACCCCTGACGAGCATGTCAGCCTTAGAATTGGGGAGTTAGAACCTTGTTGAAGGTCAGGTTCAGCCCTGGACAGCAATTGGGATGCTGCCAGGCCATACCTTAACTCAGCACACATAGGGGAATGAGGTATGGGGGCAATTGTTCATACTTGCAAAAAGATACAAAGAAAGAGCAAGCAAGAGCATGTAGGTATTTCAAAATTAGCTTTACAGAGAATTGAAAACAGACATGGATAAAAGGACTGTAAATAAACACATTAGAATGACACTGAAATTAATTAGGACATACTAGTTGCAAAGAAGCAAGTAAAGAGAAGCAATAGTCTTGTAAAAGCCAAAGTGCAGTCAAGAAGCAAGAATACTATAAGTTCAGAAGAGAATTCTGATTTTTAGTATGCTTAATCATGTGTAGTGTTGAAGTAAGTCATGTATTTATAGTGCAAAAAAAAAGCAGAAATAGGTAAGAAAATAGTTTGAAAATCAATCACACAAGTTTTCCCTTTAATTAAGGGATTCTGATTTCAAACGGGTAAAGTAAATAAGGAAAAAGGTTAATTAAACATTTTTTAAAGTAGTGCAAGAAGGGGTAAATACATAGTAGTTATTTAAGGGAAAGATTTTGACAATACACAGTTGTATAATTAAGTAAAGAGAATCAATTAACAACCAATGAAATCAAATTTACAGGCTTTGCTCGAATGAACCAAGTCAAGAAAAGGCAAAGAGAGGTTTTACTTAAAAGAATTAGCAACAATCAATTAACCTAAAAAAGATTCTGGTTCGAACATAAGTTGGAAAGCCTTTTTGAAGAAAGGTTTTAACACACATATAAAAGGGACTGTCATGCTAATCAGAAGAGTCTAGTATAGAAGAATTCAGAGTCATACACAAAGGGGTTCAAACTCAATACATGGATCCAAAGTGGGTTTGAGAGAGTCTAAGGCTCAAACAGAGCCCTAGTCTAAACACACAAGACCAAACTCGCTAAAAACCCCAAAATCCTAGGGGTTTGACTTGAATCAGATGCAAAGAAGACAAAATAAGGGAACAAGCAAATACAGTAGAAAGTTTAAAGCAAAAAGAGTAAGAAAATTAATTCGAAACATAATGAGAGCAAAAGAAACAGTAGAGGAAAACATTCTTAAGTAGTTATTCTGGAGAAAACTTAAAAAGGTAAAAATAGTAAGAACACTTAATGAACATAGTAGAAGAATACAGTAGGCGAGATCATAGTGGAAGCAGAGCATAGTGAAAAGCATACAAGCACATAGTGTAGAAAACACAGTAGAGGAACATGCATGGTAAAAGAAGAACATAAGAACATATTAGAGACAAACATACACAAATAAAAGGAAAAGAAAAGTCGGAAAAACACTTAAGCATTTTCAGAAACCCTAAATCAGAAAGAAGTGACTTTGAAAGTAAAATTTTTAAAGAAAAGTTGGGGAAATCTTTAAAAAACTCAAAATAAAGCATGAATACACACAGATCTGAAGAGAATCAGAGAAAAACCTCGAATAGCTGGGGTTTAAAATGAACCCTAGAATGAGAAATGCTTGGAAAAGGTCCGATCTAAGTCGGATAAGGCCGGAAACAGGCTCAGGAGGCTAAGATATGCTGGATCCAGGCTAGAGATGGCCGGAAACATCAAGTTGGCGGAGGTCTGAGTGTAGACCTTCGAGGTCTAGGCTCAAATTTTCGAGTACCAGGCACATAGGAGCAATAAGAGATGAGTATGAGGTTTCCATGGCCTGAGAAGCCATGGATTCCGATAAGAATCGAAGGGATTAGGCTTAGTTTGGGTGGCGGCGGCTAGGGTTTGAGGGAAGTTGTAGAGAGGATTGGAGAGGAAGGGGGATTCAATGCGGTGGCTAAAGGGAAATGAATTTAGCGTCGGGTGTGTTGGTAGATTAAAAATGGAAAGGGTGTGTGTGAGCCGTTGATCTCTTAGATCAACAACTGTGATTAAAAGAAAAGACCCGGGCAGGTTATTGGAGTGGGTCAGGGGTGTGTAATTTAGGAATTGAGTCAGGTTTAAATCAAAAATAGGGCTGGGATATTGGGGGTTTGATTTGGGCTAAAATTGAAATGTAATGGGCTATGTATTAAATAACCAATTTGTCCCTTTTTAATTTAATTAAGATAGCTATAATAATTTTAAAAATAAATTAGAAGCACTTAATTAATTAATAATATATAAAAGTTAATCTAAAAATACTGGAAATAATTTTATAATTGTAAAACGCTATTAATTGTAATATAGGCTATAATTGCAATTTTATGCAATTTAGCTTAAAAAATATCAAATAAGTTTATAAATATATGCAAAAAATCACCTTAATTATATTGTGGTGTAAATATGAGGATGGAAATAGATTACTCACCAAAATGATAGTTTTGAGAATATTTATTGAATTTTGTACTGCTAAAACAAATAATAAAATGATTTTAAAAGCTTTAAAAATTAGGGAAAATGTCAAAATTCTTGGGCATACTTATATATGCATGTACATGCTATTTTGAGAGCATTTCGAGTATAAAAATAGGTAGGAAAAAATTGGGTATCAACAAGATGAACTGACGATTGTGACGTGGTTCAAGACATAGCAACCTCTCTCGTTCCGGAATTTTGAGGGTCCTTCTCAAAATTTTGCCCCAGTTTACTGGTTTGCTGCTTCTGATGATTGCTTGCGATGATCGACTAAAGTTACTTTGGAATTTTGAGGGTCCTCCTCAAAATTCTGTCCCAGTTTTCAATTGGGGGAGGGGGCAAGGGGAAGGGGGGAATGGAAATTTTATTGAATTTTGAACGAATCCATAAGGCTGCCTATGTTTCCCCTCTTAAATGAGAATCAGGTCAGATGTAGTTCAAATTACATCATATAGGAAAAGCATGAAATTACACATAGTAGCACTTGACTGCATCTGAATTGATTGGTTTTGGCCAAACTTTTCCGTCCATTTCTGCAAGTATAAGGGCTCCTCCTATCAGAACCCGATGAACCATGTACGGACCCTGCCAATTGGGAGAGAATTTCCCTTTGGCTTCATCTTGATATGGGAAAATTTTCTTTAACACTAGCTACCTCGGTATGAACCGTCTTGGCTTGACTCTCTTGTTGAAAGCTCTGGACATTCTGTTTTGATAAAGCTGACCGTGGCAAACTGCATTCATTCTCTTCTCAATAAGAGCCAGCTGCTCGTAGCAGTTTCTCACCCATTCTGCATCGTCGAGCTCAGCTTCATGCATGATCCTTAAGGAGGGGATTTCTACTTCGGCGGGAATGACTGCCTCTGTACCATAAACCAACATATAGGGAGTTGTACCAGTTGATGTGCGGATTGTGGTACGATACCCCAATAATGCAAATAATAGCTTCTCATGCCACTACTTATGTTTCTCTACCATTTTCCTCAGTATCTTCTTAATATTTTTGTTGGTGGCTGCTACGGCTCCGTTCATCTGTGGTCTGTAGGCTGTAGAGTTCTTGTGCTTGATCTTGAAGGTTTCACACATAGATTTCATCAAGTCACGTTGAGGTTGGAGCCATTTTCAGTAATGATTGACTCTGGGATACCGAATCGACAAACAATGCAATCGCGGATGAAGTCTATCACGACTTTCTTAGTCACTACTTTGTAGGATACTGCTTCGACCCATTTGGTGAAATAGTCGATTGCTACTAGAATGAATTTGTGTCCGTTGGAAGTGGCAGGTTTGATTGGTCTAATAACATCCATCCCCCAAGCGGCGAACGACCATGGTGAGCTTGTTGCATTAAGCTCATTTGGAGGTCCCTTTATCATGTCTGCATGTATCTGGTAGCGGTGATATTTTCGACATACTGGATGAAGTCTGTCTCCATAGTCATCCAGAAGTAACTGGCACGGAGTATCTTTTTGGCTAAGAGAAAGCCGTTCATATGCGGACCATAGGTCCCGACATGGATTTCCTCTAGCAGTTTAGATGCTTCCTTAGCGTTGACATACCTTAGTAACCCCAAATCCGGAGTCCTCCTATACAGGATTCCTCCACTATGAAAGAAATTGTTGGACAATCTTCGAAGCGTGTGTTCTTGAGTAGTGTTTACAAGCTCCGGGTATTCTCCTTTTGCCAAATATTCCTTGATATCATGAAACCAAGGTTTTCCATCTGCTTCTTCTTCGACATGAGCATAATAAGCTGGCTGATTATGGATTTTCATAGGAATAGGATCAATGAAGTTCGTATCTGGATGCTGAATCATGGATGACAGGGTAGCCAATGCATCGACAAACTCATTCTAGACTCTGGGAACATGCTGGAATTCTGTCTTTGTGAACCTCCTTCTCAACTCCTATACATGGTGCAGATGAGGGAGTATCTTGGAATTCTTGGTCGCCCATTCTCCTCATACCTGATGTATGAGTAGGTCTGAGTCCCCAATTACTAGCAACTCTTGGATGTTCATGTCAATGGCCATCTTAAGCCCTAAGATGCAGGCTTCGTACTCGACCATGTTGTTGGTGCATGGGAACCTGTGCGTGGCAGATATCAGATAGTGCTGACCGATTTTTGATACTAGGACCGCTCCTATGCTGACTCCTTTGAAATTTTTTGCTCTACCGAAAAACATTCTCCAACCGTCATAGGACTTTGCAATATCTTCTCCTATGAATAATACCTCTTCGTTAGGAAAATACGTTTTCAAGGGTTCGTATTCTCCATCCACAGGGTTTTCGGCCAGGTGATCTGCTAATGCTTGTCCTTTGACTGCTTCTGAGTTACGAAGACAATGTTAAATTCACTCAACAGGATCTTCCATTTGGCGAGCTTGCCAGTGGGCATGGGCTTCTGAAAGATGTATTTCAAAGGATCCATCCTTGATATGAGATATGTAGTATAGGCACAGAAGTAGTACCTCAGCTTCTGGGCTACCAAAGTTAGAGCACAACAGGTGCGTTCTAACAGAGAATACCGGGCCTCGTATGGGGTGAACTTCTTATTGAGATAATAAATGGCTTATTCCTTCTTTCCCGTTTCATCATGCTGCCCTAGGACGCAACCGAAGACACCATCTAACACTGTGATGTAGAGTAACAGAGGTCTACCTGGCTCAGGTGGTACTAAGACTAGTGGTATTGATAAGTATTCCGTGATTCCGTCGAAAGCTTTCTGGCATTCATCAGTCCACTTGGTGGTGGCATCCTTTTTCAACATCTTGAAGATCGGTTCACAAATGACCGTAAACTGTGCTATGAACCAGTTGATGTAGTTAAGTCTCCCCAAGAAACTCATTATGTCCTTCTTGTTCTTTGGCGGTGGAAATTCTTGAATGGCTTTAATCTTTGATGGATCCAGCTCTATTCCCGACGACTCATAATAAACCCAAGCAATTTTCCAGTTGGAACCCCGAACGCAGACTTTGCGGGATTCGGTTTCTGATTGTATCTTATCAGTTTGTTGAAAAACTTCCTCATATCTCCCTTGTGACCAATGGCTTTCTTGGACTTGATGATGACATCATCCACATATACTATAATCTCCTTATGTATCATATCACAGAAAATGGTAGTCATGACCCTCATGTAGGTGGCTCCTCCATTCTTTAATCTGAGAGACATCATCTCGTAGCAATACATTCCCTATGGCATAATGAAAGCCATTTTCTCAGCATCTTCTTCATCCATCGAGATCTGATGGTACCTATCGAAACAATCTACAAATGATTGCAACTCGTGGTTGGCGCAATTATCGATCAAGATGTGCATGTTGGCAAGGGAAAGTCATCTTTGGAACTGGCTCTATTGAGATCCTAGTAGTCGACACAGACTCTAACCTTCCCGTCTTTCTTTGGTACTGGCACAATATTAGCTAACCATGTTGGATATTCCACTACCTTGAGAACCTTAGCTTTGACATGCTTATGACTTCTTCCTTGATTTTCAAAGTCATATCTGCTTGAACTTTCTAAGCTTTTGCTTTACTGGCGGATAGGCTGGATCGGTTGGCAATTTGTGAGCCATAGTAGATGTACTCAGACCAGTCATGTCATCGTACGACCAGGCGAATATGTCCTCATATTCTCTTAGAAACTCTGTATATTCTTTCTTTTCTGACGGTGACAAATGAATGCTGATTCACGTCTCTTTGATGTTTTCTGCATCCCCCAGGTTAACAATCTCAGTCTTGTCTAGGTTGGACTTAGGTCTATTCTTAAAATTCTCAACCTCTTTAACAATTTCTTCCGGTATATCATCTTCCTCTGAATCTATGTCCGCTTGTTGCGTTGTCTCGTTGCACGTCACAGTTATTGGTTTATCAAGATAAGTAATAGTAATGCTGTATAAGTAAAGTAATGAGAGAAAATAATAAGAGTATTGATTTATAAGAAAAATCGAAATGCTTTGATAGATTCCATAACTATTTTGAACATTGGAGCTCTTTCTTGCGAAATTTAAAAGGCGAAAGGAAAGTCAACTAGTAAAACATCAAATAGTGCATGATGCTTGTTTAGCCTTGCTACCCCAAGGCTCATCGGGCTCTGGTGATTCTGATAGCCCAGTTATTGAGGCATGCTCCTCTGCTTACAGCCTGTATGGAAGGGCCTTCCTCCCCCTCCTCCTCAAGAATGACACAAAAATCCATATTATCGTCTTCCAAGAACAAATTCCTCACTGCTGCCATAACTTCTTCTTCTTTTGACCCGTAGATGACCTCGGCCGGCCGGAAAGTCTGCTCCAAACGGGGTATTGGCTGCTCCAAAGGATAGTAAGGGCTGCGCCATGGTGGCGACCATTGGTTGAATTCCTCCCAAGTATACTCATATCCCAATCCGAAGGTGGTGCCATGTTTCTTGAGCTTGATGGTCTTAGCGATGCCTTGGAGGTTCTTTCCTTGCCACAATATGCATTCAATCTTGTTATACCACCATTTGTCTTTATCAATGGCGTTGACTCACTCGATATGGTGGTAAGTTTCCCCGCCTATCCTTCTCCTGCCTCCAATTGCTGGAACGGCCTGGCGACTGTATATAGGATTTCTATCGACGCAATGAATGATGACCTCTTGGTGGTTCCACTCAAACTTCACTGCCTGATGTAGTATTAAAGCTACGACCCCAGCGGCATGAGTCCATGGTTGTTGTAGCAACAAATTATAAGATACCGGTATGTCTATCACTTGAAAATCAACATCAAACCAAGTAGGCCCCATTTGCAAACACAATCTAATTTTCCCAATAGTAGACTTTTAGGATCCGTCGAAAGCTTTGATGTTGATGGCCCCATCCTTGATCTCATGTAGCCCTTTTCCCAATGTCCTGAGTGTTACCAACGGACAAATGTTGAGATTGGACCCCCCATTGACCAGGATCCTGGTGATAAAATAATCTTCACATTGCACGGTGATGTGCAATGCCTTATTGTGACTCAATCCCTCCGGTGGCAGATCATCTTCATGAAAAGTGATTTTGTGACTTTCCAACACCTGACCTATCATGTTAGCCATCTCTCTGCTGGTGATGTTACTTGGTACATATGCCTCACTCAACACTCTTAACAAGGCATTTTTGTGTGCATCAGAACTTTGTAGCAAGGCAAGGATAGAAAACTGTGTCGGTATTTTGTTCAGCTGATCAATGACTGAGTTGTTTGGCTTGTAACTTTTTTCAGAGATCATCGGGCCCAATCTTAGTGATGGTTGGCCGACTAGAGGCCTGCTTGCTTGACTCAGCCAAATGCTCTGGGGTATAAACCCTGCCGGTTCTTGTCACACCCTGTGCTGCAATGGTTTCCCCGAACTTGACCTTCCCCTTTTTTCTGGCCTCGGATGTGTAGTCCCATGGTATAGCCTTCGTATGGAACGGTGTTATAGCTGACATTGCCACTGGAATTGGCGTGACTATTTTTACCCCGAACTGAGCAGGCTTCTCAGGTGGTAAAACTGCAACTTCAAAGGGTGTATGTGTGTTTGCTGATGACATAAACTCAACCTCAATCGGCGCTGTCGTCTTTGCAGAGAATGGTGCTTCAAACTCGAGTGTCATGGATATGTTTACCTCGGCGTCCCCAGAAGATAAATCTGGACCACAATCGGATTGAGGGTGACCACTGGCTTCTTTGGATCGTCTCCTTCTGTGATTAAACCGATTGATCCCTTGGGGTCCCAATCATCCTCTTTCTCGATCATGTGAACACCTCCACCTTTATAGTATGGTAGAGGGTTATTGCGGACATTCGAAGCAGGCTCCTTTGCTATAATGATCTTATTGTCAATCAAAGTCTTGATCTTATCCTTCAGAGAGCGACATTCATCAATGGTATGTCCTTTCATGCCGGAATAGTATGCACATGATTTATTTGGATTGACCTATTGGGAAGGGTTTTTAGGTGTTATAGTAGGGATAGGGGTGACATAACCAGCAGCTTTGAGCCTTTCATACACCTGGTCGATTGGTTCAGCAATGGTGGTATACTGTTTGAGAGGTCTGCGGTCAAAATTTGGTCGTGGCCTAGGGAAGTTTTGACGTGGGGGAGGTGATTGATAGTGGGATGGTTGGGTGTTATAGGCTTGGTAAACATGTGCCGATTGGGAGTATTTAGGTGAACTGGGCTGATATACGGGAGGTGGAGCTGATTGATCAGTGGGTGGTGGGGTATGGTAAGAGGGTAAGAATACTTGGTAATTCGGAGTAGGTAGATATGTGGGTGGAGGCATTGGATAGGTTTGATATTTGATAGTGGATTTAGTCCTCTGTGCAACCATTACAGCACCTACGTCCCTTTTCTTGGACGTGCTACCATATTGTAAAGCCTTATTGGTAGCCTATAAGGCTTCAAAGTTCGTAACCATATCACTCTTGATGCCTTCCTAGATCCTGTCTCCTAGCTTGATGATATCAGAAAATTTATGATTCTCGATCAGCATCAACCTCTCATAATATTGTGGGTCTTGAGCCCAGACGAAGAATTTGTTCATCTGCTCTTCTTCCAAAGTAGGCCTAACTTTAGCAGCTTCTGATCTCCATCGAGTAGCATATTCACGGAAAGTCTTTGTGGGTTTCTTCTTCAAGTTTTGGATGTAGAACACATCTGGCACGTTCTCCGTATTGAACCTAAATCTGTCCATAAAATCAGACGCCATGCTTACCCAGCTTGACCACTTTTTTTTGGATCCTGGCTAATGTACCAAGATAAGGCGTTTCCCTTCAAGCTCCTCGTGAAAAGCTTCATGCGAATTTTCTCATCTCTTCCCACTCCGACTAGATTATCACAGTATATTCTCAAGTGAACCTTGGGATCCCCTGTACCATCGAACATTTCGAACTTGGGAGGTTTGTACCCCTGGGGCAGTTCAACATCGGGCTGTATGCACAGATCTTCATAGTTTAGCCCCTCAATTCTCTTACTACCTTCAATGCCCTGAATCCTTCTAGTCAACGTTTTAAGCTCTTCTGCAAGATTTATGATGAGCAAGTCCTTGTCATCGGACTCGGGTGTGCTTGAGATAGGCTGGGTGGAGTGTGGCACAGTCTCCACGTAAATGGGGGTATTGTGTTGGGTGCGGCAGTGGTCATTTGTGGAGTTTTGGAGTTCTGGGATGATCAGTAGGGTGTTATTGGAGGTATGACAGGTATTGCAGTGGTGGTGAGGAGCAGGATGGTTTTGTTGCTTTGGGATATTTTGCGGAGATACATGATTCTCAGTATTTGGGAAAGTAACCTATGGAGTGGTGAGAGAAAATAACAGACTTGCCAAATTCCGGACTTGATCAAGTTCTTCCTGAAATTTCAACAGTTTTTGTTCTAATTGGGATGCATTTTCCTTGGGGATCAAAGCACCACGAGTGACTTCTACCCGTTCAACTGAGTTGTTCGAATCTTTCATTTTTTGTTTTGTTTTTGTGTCTGAAAGAACTGGGAGGAGAGTAGGTAGAGGGCCCCTGAACCTCGTAAAATATAATGATGTTTCCATAGTTCACGAACTAACCTTTGGGGAGGGGAATAAACAAAAGGTAAAAAAAAGTAATAAGTCAGTAAGGATTATATATAAAAAATTATTTGCAATATTTAAATACGTAGTGCAGGAAATATAAAGCGCATCCTAATTTTGGGACCTCGTTGTGCCCGATATAGGCCTAGCGACAAGTTAATTTGGAGAACTTAGAATTCTAAATGCCTCATTTTATTGATAAAAGGTAGATGAATACCAAAACGACACTAAATAACAAGAAAATAAAAGTCACTAATGGCCATTGGCCGGGAGGGATCTTCCCCAGACTCGGCATTGTTGGCTCTATTGAACAGCTTTCCTAGCTCGCGCAGTCCCAACAGCAAGTAGGCTCTAGCCAGATATCCGCCTCTAACGAGGGTTTGGTCGCTAGAATGTAAATCTCTCCACCAGCTTAGCAATCTTGGGTTAATGTTGGTGACCATGCCGAATCTAGGGACCTCGTGCCTCATGTTTTTTCAAGACAAAGGGTTAGGCCTTTACCCTCACCAGAATCGATTACTAAATATCAATAATTGGGATAAAAGCATTTTAGTTATCCAAATAAATGCACAGAATGTGATAAGGTGTGTTTTGGGTTTCAAGGAAACCCAGTGGACTTTGGACAAGGCTATCTTAAAGAGTCATTATGCGGACAACATAACTGACTCGGCTAGGTTTGGCCATGATGCATGCACAATTTAAAGAGAAAGGGTATAGGGTTTTAGACTAGTACCCTTGAGCGGACAACTCAAGAGAGAAAGGCGTGGAACCGTCGCCTACACCGTTGATCGACTGGTTTTACTGCAAATATGCCTTTGTCGGATTTAGGGGTAATAATATCGGAATAGTGCAATCACTTATTATAAGCGTTGATATGGTATTTTGTTTGGCACGAGTGGAATATGATGTTGAAAACATGCTTATGCAATAATTAAAACAAGTTGTCACGTATTTGCACGTTACAAAATCAATAATTACAACAATTCTTCATAACTTAAAACAATAGTAAAGGAAAGCAGAAAAAGAAATAAAGGAAAGCAACAAAGAAATGAGTCAGTTTTTGAAGTAGGAGAAGGAATTAAATGCTTAAAGGGATTAAAAAAATAAAGGCACATAAGAAATGTAAAGTCACAGTAATAGCTTGAAATGGTAAAATCCTAAAAGAAATCCCCAGCGGAGTCGCCATGCTGTCACGCCCCCTTTTCTCACGAAATCGAGTTTATGACATTTGGGAGGCCAACTCGTTCCCTTTGGGAATCGGGTTTAAGAGAATTGAAGAGTCGCCACCTATGATTTAAGTGCATTAGGACACTAAGAAGGGTTTTGTTTGGATAACCAAAGATTGGGAAAGGGCTTGAAATTATTCCAAGGGGAAGGTGTTAGGCACCCCTCAGAATCTACTAGTGTGGTTCCCGGCCAAGCTATTGTTGTGACTTAAGGCACAGATAACATATAGAAAAGTAAGGCTTCAAATAAGAGGGGATTTTCACATAAAGTTTAGAAATAAACAAAGTCGGGAAGCACTAAAGAGAGTTGATTTAGAAGGAACGTTTAAAAGATGTAAAAGAAGCAAAGAACAAAGGAAAGGGGGTCCTAGGTTATTAATAATATGGATCACCCCACACAACACCCGGTAATCACTTATACACGTGGTGTTATCACGTGATCATCATATCCATATCTACACTTTCCCACCCCTTTAAGGTACTAAAGCACGAAATAGTCTCGTTTACTTATTGCATGCTATTACCCACCCCGAATCTATCAATCCCGGAGGTATTTGGGATTACTAATCCTAAAGGGAGGAAATGTTGGACTTATTTATGGTTTCAAAGGTTAAAATACTAAGGTGACAATCAAAACACATATATCAAGTTTGGGGGGGGGGGGGGCATATAAACAAATAACAAGGCTCAGACAAACCTCCTTTAAAACCAGAGAAAGCACATAGTTTAGCATGCCTTACACATACTCTTTAAGGTCTAATTAAAACTTAATAATTTGAGGCAGACTGATTTATTAGATAGTTCAGATAAGAAGTTCGAATCAAGCCTACCTGCTGTTTGTAGTTAATAAAATCTGATTCAGTTTATGAGTTTATCCTAAGGCTTGCCTAAGTGATAGACGAAAAACCTATAGGCATGATATCTATAGATTTTAGAAATAAGAATACGAACTAATTACATGCTGATTTAAGAAAAGTTGCCAATTAAAAGCGAATTTTAGAAGAACACGGGTTCTGCCGTTGTTAATACATTATTACTGCTAATTTTAGTCCCATAAGCGAGTGAAGTGAGTCAGATTTAATTAACTCCTATAGGCATACTTTCTACACGTTTGTCGACTTTAGGACACATTTATAAACATAGTAAAAGTGCAGAAAGACCCTATAGGCATGACATCTAAATGCTGGGTTTGATATGAACATGACATCTGATTGCGTTTGGTTATTAAGACCTATAAACACGTTTGCCTAGTGAGAAGTGGATATGCACGAATCAGAAAGGACCTATAGGCATATTTTCTATGCGCATGTGCAGAAGCTATAGACATAATATCTACACGAAAGTGCAGGATCCCTATAGTCATGGCATCTAAATGAGAATGCAGAAGTTCTTATAGACATGGTAGCTAAATGAGATGCAGAAATCTTATAGGCATGGTAACTATATGAGAAATGCATAAGTCTTATAGGCATGGTAACTACATGAAAAATGCAGGAGTCTTATAGGCACGGTAACTACATGAAAAATGCAGGAGTCTTATAGGCATGGTAACTACCTGAGAAAATACTAAAATTAGAGATTCATAGGCAAGATATCTACCCTTTTACATGCATGATTACCCCTCCCGTTTCACTAACCGTCCCTAAAAATTTATTACTAAGTTATTACATTCCAAAGAAAATAAAGTAATGAAAATACATCAGAAATTGAAAATTACAACCAAGGAGAGCCTGATTCAGACTTGCTATCTGAAGTATGAAGTAAACCAACTCCAAAGATCATGTTTCAAAGCCTTTCTACCACTTGGGTGTGTCAGAGTTCCCTAAGAGCTTCTTAAGAACTCTGGGCAGTGCTTACACCCAAATTTATCACCATATTAAACCAAAGTGCAGTGTGGAAGGGACAACCCTCAGGTGTCCAAGTTCAGAGGGAACTCAAGGTCCCAAGGCAAGGCTCACAAGAGGGGGGCAGAACTTAGGAACTAAGTGAGAGTGCAAGTGCAGAATTTTGAAATGGGAAAAGGGGAAGGGAAACAGTACACATAGGGATGTAGGGAATGGGGAGTTGCAAGAGATAAAAGAAGGCTAGTGGGTATAACCCAACAATGAGAGATGCTGGCATACCCATAAGCCTACTGGAATACATTGTTTAGAGGTCAGGATACCCCTAAGGGATCAAGTTTAATCCATAGGCAACAACTTGCATATATCCATGTGTTATACTGTAACTCAAAGCACATAAAGGGAATAGGGAAGAGGAGTTTATAACATAAACAAGCAAACGAAACCAACATGCTAGTTTAAGTATTTAAATCTGCAGAAGTAGTAAAGAGACAGAGATGTAGAAAGCTGTAAGTAAACACATTGGGGTGATGCTAAAAATTAAAATTAGGGCATACCGGTTTCAAGGAAATTAATGGGGAAAAGCAGTAGTCTTGTGAAAGTAAGAATTCAGACAAGAAGAGAGAGTTCTATTATGTGAGAGTAAGAATTCGGAAGTGAAGGATTGTTAATCGTGTGTGGAGGATTATTCAAATCGTGTGTCTGCTTTGTGTTAACGGGTCATGTATTTATAGTTTGAAAGTCATGAGGAAATAAGGTAAGAAAATAATTGATGATTGATTGTAAATCAATTACATAAGACTCCCTTTAATTAAGGGATTTAGATTCATATGGGTAAAACCATTTAAGGAAAGGAATTAAATAAACACTTTGTGTAAACCATGCAATTAAGGGCAAATACATAAAAGTTATTTAAGGACAGGGTTTTGACAATACACGGTTTGTGCGAATAAGGCAAGGGAATCAATTAACAGCCAGTAAGTCACAAGGTCTGAAATTTGGTATGAATGAACCAAGTCATAAAAGATGAAAAAGGGTTTTACCTAAGTCGAGTCACATAGGAAATCAGTAAAAGAGGGAAAGAAATCAATCAAGATTTATTCAGAAGGAAGTTTACACTAGTAGAAAATTTGAAAACCATTTAGAGGAAAATTGATAATATATAAGGAGCATGTGAGCATGGAAGAGGACTATCATGTAAATTAGTAGAAAAATCCAGTGTAGAAGAGTTTAGAGAAAAGCTCAGCATTGTATGAAAACAAATGTCCAAACTCAGTTCAGAGACACAAAGTCAGTCTGAAAGAATTAGGTGGTTTCGAAATAAAACTCTTGTTCAAGCAAACCATAAAGCAAAGATGAGAAGGCAAGAAATTGAATTGAAATCATGTTTAGAAGTTTCAGAAAAGAACATGCTTCTTCAACAACTGAACTCATGAGAAAACATGATAGCAAAGTAACATGCAATCACAATAGAAGGATTCGAAGAATATAATGGCAAATACTGATAAGAACAGTAGAAAAAGCATGCTTAGAAGAAACTTAAACAGGGCTTATGTCATGACCCAAAATCCACTAAGGGTCGTGGTGGCGCCGGACACCGCCGTCAGGCCAGCCAACTCAAATACTTAATTAAATCTCATTTTAACACTTTTGAAAAATTATATTTTTATACGTTTTAAACAAGACTCATTGTATTCTTCTAAATAAATAAATAAAATATTTAAACAACTTTTAAGATTTCCAAATAATCCAAATACATCCCCAGAACCCGGTGTCACAAGTACATGAGCAACTACTGATAAAAGAAATAAAATACAACGTCTGTCTGGAATACAGGGGATGGAAAGTAAATACATTACACTGGAAGGGACTACCCTAGCTGCGGTCGCCTCGAATGATGCAGCTCACCTAGTCCTAGAAACGTCTGTGCTGCTACGCCCCGTATGCTACTAGAGGTATATATACATGTGCAACAAAAATGCATAGAATGTAGTATGAGTACGTAATCAACATGTACTCAGTGAGTGTCCCGCCTAATCCTGAAGGGGTAGAGACGAGATGGTCAACTCTGACATTTTCTAATAGTCCAATGATTATTTATCCTCAATATACATATTTAATAGTGGATTTATGTTATAAACATGATTCTAATCCAGCTAGAGGAACACGTAGTTCCTTCATAGGTAAATTTCCATAATTTCTCTCTAAATATATTCCAAATATATTTAAGCCACCAAAGGGCAATAATAACTTAATGAAGTTCAAGACAACAACACAAACATGCGCAAATCATACCGAGGCGACGGCCCGATCCAACAGAAATAAATATGCACTTGCCAAGGGTCGACGGCGCGCCTATAGATGCATCTATTAATCTGCCGAGGTGTTCAGCCAGTTCCAAAATAAACACACACAGACAGACAATCAGTCAAGAAGTCAGTAGGGAGCAATCATCCAAGAAAGGCCAATTCTCTTTAACAATTTGAGAAAACGAAGCTTAAGTCTTTTTAGAAATCCATTTATTAATTTAATGTGATCTATTACCTCGCTCGCGAATCATCCATGCGACGCAGGTACACATAAGATACATGCTTAGATAGCCAATTAGAATTTTATCAGGGAATAATTATCCAAATAAAACCAATTCTCTGCTTAACGATTTAGGAAATGATGTTTAATCGCTTTTTAAATCCGCTTACTAATCAAGGATGATTTAAACAGTTCAAATCATCGATGGGTTCATAATTAATTCAAGTATAACATGCTGATGGGTCCTAACTACCCGGACAATAGCATAATAGTAGCTACGCACGGACTCTCGTCACCTCGTGCGTACGTAGCCCCCACAAATAGGAGCAC
>MU689038.1:65430-78563 GCA_026770625.1 Nicotiana glauca | reverse complement strand
TCCTAGTTCATTCTTTCAACTTTAAGCTTCTCAAATGAGAATTTTCATTTAAATTTAACTCCGATCTTCCTGAATTTAAATTCCGACCATGCGAACAAGTCACAATACCTGAAATGAAACTGCTCATGGCCTCAGATTGCTGAACGACGCGCTAGGGCTCGAAACGACCGGTCGGGTCGTTGCAGCTTAGTAGAAGGCAAACAAAGAAACTTAAAAACTTAGTAGGAAAATACAGTAGAAGAACACAAGAACACCAAAAAAGTATAGCAAAAAAGTATATAGGAAAACACAGTAAGATAAACATATAGAAACACGGTAAAAATACAATAGACAAGTCTACGAGACCATAGTATAGGAAAATACAGTAAGAGAAGCATGCAATAGATAATACAAGAACACAACAGAGACAAACACACGAATAACAAAGAAGAAAAATCATAAAAACACTTAAACACTTTCCAGAAAACCCTAAATCGGAAAAGAAAGGTTTTGAAAGTAATTTTCGAAAGAAAAGTTAGGAAATTCATTTGAAAACTCAAGTAGAGTATAGATACAAAACATATCTGAAAAAAAATCAGAGAAAACCTCGAAGGGTTAGGTTTCACAAGAACCCTACAATGAGAAAGGCTTTGAAAAGATCACCGATCTGAGTCGGAGAGGTCAGATCCAGGCTCAAAACACCATGGTACGCCGGAGCAAGGCCGACGATGACTCTGGGACCTTGAATCGACAAAGGTCTGAGTGCAAACCTTCGAGGTCTTACCTTGAATCTTTAGGTATCCGGTGTATAAGAGCAAGGGGAGGTGAGTATAAGACTCCCATGGCTTGAGAAGCCATGGATTCCGGTGGCTTTCACGGTGGAAGACGATGAGAGGTGGCTAGGGTTAGGGAAGGTTCGAGAGTGTTTGAGAGGGGGGCGGGTTTCAGGGGCAGCAGATAATTGAAAATGAAATAGGGTTGGGGGGTTTGGCAAATTAAAAAAGGAATGATGGAGTGTGAGCCGTTGATCTGTTAGATCAACGTCTGGGATTAAAAGATATGTTTGGGCGGGTTTTTTAATTGGGTCAGGGGCGGATAATTTAGGAATTGGGTCGAGTACTTTTGGGGTTGAGATTGGGTTAATGGGGGGTTGATTTGGACTACAATTGAAAAGAAATAGGGCTAGTTTTTAAATATCCACTTTTTCGCTTTTAATTTTATAAAAAATAGTAAAATCATTTCTGAAAATAAATTAAAGGTGATAAATTAATTAATAATATATAAACATTAGATTGAAAATACTGGAATTTAATTTGTAATTATAAACGCAATTAATTCCAAAATAGGCTAATATTGTAATTATATGCAATTTAGCTTTAAAAATACTAAATAAATTTGTAAAAATGTGCAAAAATTACCTTAGTTATATTTTGGGATAAATATGAGAATATAATAAATTTATTACCAAAATGATAATTTGAGGAATAATTATTGATTTTTGTATTGCTAAAATAGGGCAATAAATTGATTTAAAAATCTTTTAAAAATTACAAAAAAATACTAAAATATTTGGACACACTTATATATGCATACATATGCTAAAAGTATTTTGCATATATACAGGGAGAAATTGGGTATCAACAGGGATTCAAAAATAAGATTTGAAGATTTGGAGGGCGAATTGTTATCGAAATTTAGTAATTTTGGTATGGTTGGACTCGTGGTTGAATGGGTTGTCGGATTTTGTGAGTTTCGTCAGATTTTGATGCATGGGCCCGGGGACCGGCTTTGAGCAATTTCAGGATTTTGATGTTAAATTGGATATTTTCGAGTGGGCTTCGCTTCCTTAGCATATTTTAATGATTATGTACTGGTTGTGGCTAGATTTGGAGCATCCGGGGGTCGATTCTAGCGGGCGAGGCATTGCGGGCTAGAGTTTGGATAGGATCGAGGCAAGTAATGATTGTAAATATTGTCCTGAGGGTTTTAAACCCCGAAATGCACATCGTTGTATTATTTTGAGGTGAAGCACATGCTAGATGATGGGTGTGGAGTTGTGCACCGTTGGGGATTGTGACTTGGTCCATCCCATACGATTGTTAAGTCACGTATTTGATTTGAAACCTTATGATATTCCATGTTCTAGATATTGATATTATATTTTGGGCTATATGCCATGTTTAGGGCCTTGTGCCGACCTGTTGAGACCCTTAAGGCCATTTTTACTATTTTTCCTCACTCTATTTGTTTTGAAACTATATCCTCAGTCATGTATATACCTGGTTATTGTTTAAGTCTGGTTTTATCACTATATTTCTTAGAAATATGAAAACTATTTGGGCTGGGTTCCCTGTTTTATTGATGGTCCAAGTGATAATGAGTTGACTGGGATAGACCGAGGGTCTGATTGTGAGGTTGATGACTGAGATAGACTGAGAGTCTGATTGTGAGGTTAATGACTGAGAGAGGCCGAGGGTCTGGTTGTGAGGATTATATATATATGGATCGGGCTGCATACCACAACAATATATATATATGGGGATCATGATGCACACCGCAGCGATATGTTGGATCGGGCTACACGCCGCAGCAATATAGCGCTTGGGCTGTAGGAGCCCCTCAGGAGTCTGCACACCCCCAGTGAGCGCAGTCGACTATATATATTGATCGGGCTGCACACCGCAACGGTTACTATATGGTACCTATTGAGCGTGAGTGCTGAGTGTGAGCGCTGATTGGTAAGAGTTGAGTCACGAGTGACTAAAAGGCTAGCCCAGGGGGCGATAGATATATACATGTACATGAGTGATGTTTGCCTGAGGGGCCTGATTATGAACTTATTGATTTTCACTTCTCTTTAGAGTGAGTTTCTATCGAATATGTTGATTTAATGACTGTTTTCACTCATCTTTATACTGAACCTCTATCGAAAATGTTAGGTAAATGTTTTAAAACAACTTTCATTTAAGCTGGGGTTTATGAGATGTTCAGAAATTAATCATTGATTTGGCTTTTGTTATTTCCACTAAGATTTTCTTGTTAGGAGGTGTTTATGACTCCTGTTTTGCCCGAGGGGCATTTACGAACTATGTTTTGCCCGAGGGGCCGATTATGGTTTTCAGCTCTTTCATTAAAAATGGTATTGAACCCCTACTGAATCTGTCGGAAGGCATTTTAAATGATTTTTCTTTTACCAAAAGCTGGATTTTAAAATAGGCGATTGACTCGTATTCTGATTTAGCAGCCTGTGTGCTTATTAAGTTTAACATAAATGTGGATTCATTGCTTCCTACTGCTCAGTCTTTATGTCACGACCCAAACTCGGACCCGATCGTGATGGAATCTCTCGTGGGGACAAGGCCAGCCAACTAAACCTAATTCATCCTTTTAAAATAGTTCATAAGCAGTTTAGATATGATTTAATGATAATAATTAGCGAAAGTACAACCCGACACAGCTCAAATCAGGGTGTCACAAGTCACGAGCAACTATTAGAATATGAACACAACTACAAGTTCTGAAATACACAGAATAAGACAAGGAATGAAAAGGGAGAAAAGCGATATCGCGAACGCTGGAAGTCACCTTGCTAAACTCCGATAACTCTGCCTCCGATCAGCCAAAACCCGCTACCGGGTGAACAAATACCTGTATCTGCACGCGAGGTACATGGAGTAAAGTGAGTACTCTAACTCAGTGAGTAATAAGGGTAAATAACAACTGAGTAGTAAGAAATCACGTAAAGCAAACCATCATGCTGTATAAGAGCAGTGTAAAACCCTTTGAGAAAAATAGTAAAGCTGTGAAATCTTTAGAAATGTCTTAACTCAGTTTAAAACCTCTTTTGAAAATGACTTTTTAGAAGTTATGCAAATGAATGCAAAACAAATAGTGCAGATAAGCACAGAAGTCCGCCCCTCGGGCTCCACACTCAATTAACAGATAATGTCAGGCAATCCGATGGATATCACATGAAGTAGCACAAACAACAGGTAATGGCAGACAAATGAAACAAAGTAAACACATAGAACAGTACCAGTACCGCTGCAACGTGCAGCCCCATCCACATATCGCTGCGGCTTGCAGCCCGATTCATTTATCATCGACGACGCTCACTGGGGGTGTGCAGACTCCAGAAGGGGCCCCTTATGGCCCAAGTGTAATATCAAGCCATCTCGTGTTATCAAGTCTAGGCCCTCGGCCTCATATCAGTATCAGTACAACACTGCTGCGGCATGTAGCCCGATCCAAAAGTATCCTCACACACACAATCCCTCGGCCTTACTCAATCAAATATCACATAAGCCCCTCGGGCAACAGTAAAACATGCTGCTCAGCCCAAAAATGGTATAGGAAAGTTTCATTTCAAGTGTTAAAGCAAAATAAACTTGGCTGAGTTTTGAAAACAGTAGAAATTACATGACTGAGTTCAAGTATAGAATCGAAACAGTAAGGAAATATCAGCAACCTTCCCCGAAGGGGTTCAAATAATTGGCAATCAGCCCAAATATGGCAATCAATCCAAATTATGATGATAACAAGTAAATTTCAGTCAAATACGTAGTAAGTTCATCAATCGGTGCTCTATCCCACGCTCGCTATCCGGCGTGCAAGTCACCTCAATATAGCCCTACGATGTGTAAATTCGGGGTTTCAAACCCCTCAGAATATCATTTACAATCATTATTCACCTTGAACCGGCTACAACTCTAGCTCGCGATGACTTTGCCTCTCGAATCGGCCTCCATGCGCGTCGAATCTATCCAAAACCAGAACGAATACGTCACAATATGCTAAGGGAACAAAGCCCAAGCGAAAATAATCAAAAAATATAAAAAATCCCGAAATTATCAAAATTCGAGCGCCGGGCCCACTTCACAAAACTCAGAAATTTTCACAACAACGGATTCCTTATCATTCCACGAGTCCATATACATCAAAATCACAAGAATCAGAGTTCAATTGACCCCTCAAATAGGATTGTGTTTTTGGTCCAAAAATCCTTACCTTATCGAAGCTCCTTGAAATCCCTCTTCAAAATAGCTCAAAATTCACCAAGTCCGAGTTAAAATAAACAAACCCCTCAAAATTCGTGAAGAAAAAGCATATATACATCTGCCCAGTCGAAACCGCACGTGCGGTCCCAAAATTCGCTGCTGCAGTACCACTTCTGCGGTCACATCCTCCGCATCTGCGAAAATTCGCTAGAAGCCCCAATCCCGCATCTGCGGTCAATTAGTCGCATCTGCAACTCCGCAGATGCGGTCCCCAACTCCGCACATGCGATTCCTGATGTGCCTTCATAAGACCGCACCTGCGCCCTTCTCTTCCTCATCTGCGACACTGCACCTGCGGTCCCCAAATCGCATGTGTTAAAATACCTGGAGCAACAAAAAAATCTGCAACAACACAAGGCTCAAAACACCTCGTTAGCCATCCGAAATCACCCCGAGGCCCCCGGGACCTCAACCAAAAGCACCAACACGTTCTAAAACCTCATTCAAACTTGTTCCAATCATCAAAATACCTCAAACAACACCAAAACCATCAATTCACATCGAATTCAAGCCTAATTTTCCGAAACACGCATTTGATCAAAAACCCAACCAAACCACGTCCAAATGCCCTGAAATTTTGTACACACGTCCCAAATCACATAATGAAGCAAAAAAACTCTCAGAATTCCATTCTGACCCTCGGATCAAAATCTCACCTATCAACCGAAAATTGCCAAAATAGTAACTTCGCCAATTCAAGCCAAGTTCCACACCGGACCTCCAAAACCAATTCCGATCACACTCCTAAGTCATAATTCACCCCCTTGAAGCTAAACAAATTATAAAAATTCCGATCCAAGCTCATATACAAATAATTCAACTCTTGGTCAAATCTTTCAAATTCAAAGCTTTCAGCTGAACTGTTCTTTAAAATTCATACCGATTTTCGTGAAACCAAAATCAACGATATACATTAGTCAACTACCTCATATGGGGCAAGTCATGCCCGAGAACTGGCGATCAAAGTGCAAAAGCTCAAAACGACCCGTCGGGTCGTTACACTTTATTTACTTTTATTACTTACTAGATTGGAGTACTCACATTACTCCCTGCACATCGTGTGTAGATTTAGGTATTTCAGAACCTGTTAGTGGATGATGGTTGCTTAGACACGAAGTCATCAGAGTTAGCAAGGTGGCTGCACGATGTTCGCAGCACCGTGTCCTTCCTCTCATTTTCATTCTTGTACTTAGTATATTTTACTATTTTGTTGTATTCAGACCTTGGTAGATGCTCATGACTTATGACACCCCGATGTCGGGCTTGTGTAATTATTTCATATTTTTCTTTTAAATGTTCATTATGAGATTAACGGTTTGTAAATGGTATAAAAACAACTTTAATTGAAAATGGTTGACTTGGGAAATTCTCTCGGCTGGCCTTGTCTTCACGAGAGGCGCCATCATGACCGGGTCCGGTTTAGGGTCATGACTCACACACAAAAATAGAAGTCAAATCTAAATATTATGATCTAGGTACCTTGAAATTTGTGAGTTTTATGAGCTGCCTAATCACTATGAAAGGTTGATTGGGTGATCCATCCACGTGGGACAAGATTTCATCTACAAATTCTTCCCAAAATATTGCTAAAATATTGTTCCTCCTATATGTAAACTACACAAATTAATAATGAAAAAACAATAGTAATTGAATCTATAACTAATTCAATTCATGGTTGCAAGCGTACTCATGATTCTCAAGCTCCAAGTTCATAAAGGTACTTATTTTACAACTTTGATTGTACGATTCTACATTACCATGACCAATAACTTCTCCTATGACATGACATCTGCCACATTTAAATAAATAGTTATAAATAAGGTGAAAACATTCAATAAAAATAGCGAAAGGTAAACAATTACCGAATAGTTCATTCTCATCAACCTCAAGTTGATTTGTGAGATGCTCACAAGGCTTAAAGTCGAAGATATTCAAACTAAATTGTGGATCACTAATTTCATCCACACTCGTCCTATGAGAAAACGTTAGTTTCAATTTATGCTTGCTGGTCTTAATTTTCACATTGTTTGGTCCAACCACAAAGTTTTCATAACATACAATCCCATTTCATGAATTTTTGTTTTGGAAATACGCATAACAACTCTTTCAATAGTTGCATGAATTCGATCTTCCTAAAATAAAAGATTTGGAAAGAAATTTAAGTTAGTAAGGCGCATAAGTTGAAGAAAATACATCACAACTCAAAAAATAAAAATAAAAATAAAATTACAACATGTAAAAGAATATGCACCTTTTCATCTTGAATAATCAATCCAATTAGAATTTTCCGATTTCTCGCTGTCTGGAACGTGCCATAATCTAACAACACGAACCTTCAAATTCCAACTCATTTTGGACATTGATATTTTGCTGATATAGTTATAGTTTGGAGCCATACATTGCAGAAGTTTGTGTGGAAGCTAAATCCTTAGCAACGTAGAGAAGCCAGCCCTAAACAAAAGTTGCTTAAATAAATATTTCCAAGGAAAGACTTCCGTAATAAATCAATTTTTAAGTATATGAAATCCTAATATTTAAAAAAAGCATGTGTAAATTAATTTGTATGTGTGAGTTCTGAAGAAATGATACAAATCTTTCATTTTTTAGATTTTAGCTTTTTTTAAATTTAATTTTTAAAGTTTATTTTGTGGTTAATTAAAATTTGTTAACCGCAAAACCTTAGTTTTTCTTGTCTTTTTCCTTTGTCCTCTTGTTCGTTTTTTAATATGGATTTTCTTTAATATACTATAAATTGAAGAATACAAAATATATATTTAATTATTTCTTTCTTAAAAAAGAATACCTACCATAACTGAATTATACACAAAATTTAAGTAAAAATACCTATAATAATATATATTGTTCACAAATAAGGTCAAATACAAAGATTGTACCAAATATAAGATTGTTATTTCAACTTAAAATTAATGTGTAAGATACAAAATAAATTTTAATTGATTCTTTATGAAAAAAGGATACCTATACACAAAATATAATTAAAAATACCTATAGTTATAGTATATTGATTTGCTTAATATAGATTGTATCCTCCATTAAAGAATGAAATTCACTTAATAGCTTAGGTCTTTCATTTGCATTTGCATAGATTGCGTCCTTCCGCTTAGGTCTTAATATAGATTGCGTCCTTCCATTTGCATAATAATGTTTTTATGTCTTCAAGAATGAAATTCAACTTACAGAAAATATTGAACTACTATTTTCATTAAATATGTTTTCATTTATAATTCAAATTTTTAATAATGTCTTAAAATTATCAAGTGGCTTTATTTTAGCTTGCCACTTGGTTTAACCACATGCTTCACTACTCTCTTTTTAATATAATATAGATACCATAATTGAAATATACATAAAATTTAATTAAAAATACTTATAGTTATAGTATATTAATTTGCTTAATATAGATTGCGTCCTCCATTAAAAAATGAAATTTACTTAATAGCTTTGGTCTTTCATTTGCATTTGCATAGACTGCATCCTTCCGCTTAGGTCTTACTATAGCTTGCGTCCTTCCATTTGCATAATTGAATTATACACAAATGTTTTTAGATCTTTAAGAATGAAATTCAACTTACAGAAAATCTTGGACTACTACTTTCATTAAATATGTTTCCATTTATAATTTAAAATTTTAATGTTGTCTTAAATTTGCCAAGTGACTTCATTTTAGCTTGCCACTTGGCTTAACCACATGCTTCATTACTCTCCTTTTAATATAATATAGATATAGATGTGCCAACAGTTTCAGATTATCGCAACTTTACCAAAAGTTTTATATATTGATGTAGGGACCTCGGAATCACAAACCATTTAATTTATCAGAAACTAGATTTCAAGATCTCTAATATATCTGAAATTTAGAATTGTACGCTTTCAGTATCATTCTAGATTATTTTTTGAAGTCGGCTCTACATTATAACGTGTCAAAAGTTTCAGATTTGTGCGACTTCACCAAAAGTTTTATATCTCGATGTTGGAATGTCGGAATTGAAAGCCATTTTAACTGGTAGAACCTAGACTCAGAGAGAATCAAAAATCAAGGCCCGAATCATGTCAGATTATTCTAGGCAATACTTTGAACTCAATTCTCAAATCTAACACGCCTTGGCAGGTAGCCATTTTTCTTGTACTTGTATTTTTTTTGCTGCCTTCTTTTTGTTGTTGTAGGCAATGGGGATATCTTCGTTAACAAGGTTATACGCACATAGAAGGAAAAAATTGTGGCATCAAATAGAAGGATAAATCTTCAACATCACATGGAAGGACAAATCCATGACGGTTTATAGATGATCAAGTCCACAACATCATATAAGAAGATAGATCCCTCGCAACATATAGACAAACAAGTCTACATTGCCATATAGACGGATAAATATATACCGACATATAGACGGACAAATCCATACCAACATATAGACGGGAAAATCTACATCACCATATAGACGGGAAAATGTCCATCACCATATAGACGGAAAAATCTCCATCACTATATAGATGGATAAATCCATATCAACATATATAAGTATCAAATCCATGACAACATATAGAAGTATCAAATCCATGACAACATATAGAAGGATCAAATCCATGAAGAGAATAACTTAAGGTGCAAAGGGACTTCAACGTCCACCTTAGGATTACAGAATTATAGTTTCTTTTAAGGACAAACTCGCGAAGAGGCCAACTTAAGGTGCAAAGAGACTAAGATATCCACCTTAAGATTGGACAATTAGAAAACTTCAACTTGAAGGCCTGGCGGACTTTGAAGATTTCAACTTGAAGACCAACAAATTTGAAGATTTGACGAGCTTGAAAATTTGGTGAACTTTGATGCTTCAACTTGAAGAGCCGTGGACTTTTACTTCAATTTGAAAAATTATTAGGCTTGAAGATTTTAACTTTAAGACTTGTAGGGCTTAAATAATTCAACCTGAAGATTGGCGAATTTGAGGACTTCAAACTGAAGACCGATGGACATGAAGACTTGGAGGGATTGAATACTTTAACCTAAAGATTGGCGGACTTTTAGACTTCAACTTGAAGGGCGGTGGACTTGCAGAATTCAACTTAAAGATTTGGAGGGCTTATAATTCAACTTGAAGACCGGCGAACTTGAGGACTTCAAATTGGCCACCGACAGACTTTAAGACTTGGAGGGCTTGAATACTTTGACTTGAAGACTGGCGGACTTGCGGACTTCAACATGAAGGATGGTGAAATTTAAAAAATTTAACTTGAAGAGCTACATACTTGAAGATTCAGAGGGCTTAAATAATTCAACTTGAAGATCGGCGAACTTGTGGACTTCAAATTGAAGATTTGGCCTTCTACTAAAACTCTATGTAGCGAACCGACTGGTCGTTCTACATTTTTGAATCCAATTCCCTTAAATAATAATTTTCGCACTTGCTTTAGCTAATTTATGACTTGCGGGGATGGGTGGTTCGGAAGTTAGGGGAGTTTAGAGCAAGATTAAGCCTAGTTGCTTCTTTAAGTTTCTTTAAAAAACACAAGTTTGACTTCGGTCAACATTTTGGGGAAACGGGCCTGGAATCGTGATTTGGCAATTTTTCAGGGTCCGTGGGAAAATATGGGACTTGGGCATATGTCCGGAATCAAATTCTGAGATCCCTAGCCCGAGTAATGAATTTTTATGTAAAATTGTTAAGTTTGAATTTCAAAGATCGAAATAAACTAAGAAATTATTGTTTTCATAGGTATCGGGTTCGGATTTCGATTCCGAAACTTGGTACAAGTCCGAAATATCAGTTAAGACTTACCCGTAAAAATTTGGTGTCAATCCGAGTAGTTTAAGGGCGTTTTGACCCGTTGAAGGAGAATTAAGAAGTTAAAGTTTAATGAATTGATTCATTTGGTTTTGGGGGTTGATTCCTCGATTTAGCGTTGTTTTGAGTGTTTCGAGGGTTCGAGTAGGTCCGCTTTATAATTTCAAACTTGCCGGTATGTTCGGGTGGGGCTCGAGAGCCCCGAGCGTCAAATGATCGAGGTTCGAGTGAAGTTGAAAAACTTAAGAAGATTTCATCAGCTGCTTCTGTCATAACCGCTTCTGCAGCTCTTGGACTGCAGAAGCGAGACGCAGAAGCGGTAGTTTATTCACTGAAGTGGAAGGGGCCAGGCCCAGGGAAAACCGCAAAAGCGGAACCCCAACTGTAGAAGTGGTCCATCCGCCCCAGGCCCATAACTGCAGAAGCGGTGGGATTTCTGCTTAAACGGACTCGCAAAAGCGAGTTTGAGACCGCAGAAGCGGCCCAGGCCCCTTGGCCTTTTTCCGCAAGAGCGGCCCACTTCTGCAGAAGCGGAACCCGCAAAAGCGGGATTCCATCCACAGAAGGGGAAATCACTTGGGGCAGAGTCTCATTTAATACGAGCTTAAGCTCATTTCTTCCATATCTCTCTCAACTCTTAGGCGATTTTGGTGATTCAAAAGGGGAGGTTTCAACATAACATTTCGAGGTAAGTAATCCCCACTCATTTTTAGTTCAAGTACATAAACATTAGGTAGATTTAACATAAAAATTGGGTAAAAATCAAGAGATTTGAGCTAGACCTAGAGTTTAATGAAAACTAAGGTTTTAGCACATAATTTGCCATGTAATGAACTAGAAATCATATATTTGCGATCCTTGGGTGAAGGAGATCAACTTCCTTCGAAAAATCTTGGAATCCTGGCACGTGGTCCAGGGGTTGGAATGTAGGAAACTTGTGTTAATGGCTAGGAAATTGCTTAAATAGCTAGAATTCAACCTTATAAGCCTTTACTTACTAGTTCTTTCTTCATTTGATTAGTTTGGGATTGTCTGGCTTCGAATTAAGGACTTGGGCCGTTCTTGGATATTGGGAGTGCACTTTGGAGCGAGGTGAGTCTCCTCTCTAACCTTGTAAGAGGGAATTGTCCCCATAGGATTGTTAATAAGTAATTGTTGCTAAATACGGGGGCTACGTACGTACGAGATGACGAGAGTCCGTGCGTAGCTAGTACATGATAAATTGTTCGGGTAGTTTAGGACCCACGTCATGTCTAATTGGGGAATATTTCTTGTTTTAACTTGCCAATATGATCGTTACGAATTGATAGAGACTTAAGGTAGTGAAAGTGAACATATAAATTGTTGAGCCCTTGGTAGGAGTGCCCTTGTATGTAATTGAGCCTTATGTGCTTTCCTTGATATTTTCTTGATTATGGATCGGGCCGATTGCCTCGTGTTGATACCCAATTTTTCCCTATGTATTTCTTATACCCCAAGATACTTCCAAAATAGCGTATATGTGCATATATGAGCACACCCATGAGTTTTGGTATTTTTACGATTTTTAAAACCAATTTATCTCCGATTTTAATACCACAAAAATCCCAAAAATTATCGTTTTGGTGAATAACTTATTCTATCCTCATATTTATATCAAAACATAATTAATATGATTTGGCATCTTTTAAGCCAAATTGTATATAATTGCAATTGTAGCCTATTTTGTAATTAATTGTATTTTGTGATTGAAAAATTATTCTTAATATTTTTATATTATTGTTTATATATTATTAACTAGTTCAGTGTTTTTAATTTGTTTTTAAATTATTTTTAACTATTTTAATTAATTAAAAAGGGGAGAAAGTGGCTATTTAAGAACTGGCCCATTTCTATTTCAATTTTAGCCTCAATTTACCCCAATTTTAAACCCAATTCAGCCAACCCGCATTTCAATTTGGACCTGACCCGTTAGCTCGACCCAGCCTTGATTCAATCTGAGCCGTTGATCAAATGAGATCAACGGCCCAGATTATATTACCTAAACTAAATCTAACGACCCCCCCTTCGACCCCTCATTTGCATAGAGACCGGTCTCTCTCTTAGACTCTTCGTCTCCTCCTTCTCTCTAGAACCTTCTGATTCTTCTCCGATGGGTCTCATCGCCTCTCCGGCCAACTCCATCCTCACTCCTCTCGACCTCCAGTCGCCAGGGAACCTTGTCTCGTTGTTTCTCTCTGAGCTTTGACGCCCCAGAGCTTCCACCATGAAAGACGGTCCCTGGAAGCCTTGCTTGGCTTATCTCCGGCCTTTC
>MU689038.1:0-23755 GCA_026770625.1 Nicotiana glauca | reverse complement strand
CCATAACCCCACGAGTTCAAATATATAATTTGTTTTAAGATTCGACCCCAAATTGAGGTTGAATCACCCAAAATTCCCAAAAACCTACTCTACCCAAAAGCTCTAATTTCTACTTCGATTTCATGTTTTTAGGCTAGGATTTTAGTGATTAGATGAAGAAATAATGAGGAAACGATGTTAAGATTACTTATCCAAAGAGTTATGGAGAAGGAAGCTCTTGAAATTCGTCTATGGAGGGTTTGAGTGAAGGGCTCGTGTGAAAAATGCAAAAATCCCGAGCACACTGTTATGTTTTTAACTTAAAATCTCTAGAGCATTTTTGGTCTATGCGATCGCGGGGCAACAGATGCGATTGCATAGAGAGTGGGAAGTTGGCTTCTGCGATCGCAGAAGAAATCTTGCGATCGCATAGAGGAAGGGAAGCCTGGAATGTTGGGTGAGGTCCAAAGCTATGCGATCGGGTACCAAACAATGCGATCGCATTGAACAAAGTGAGATGGCTAAAAAGGGACTCTATGCGATCGCAGACTTGGCTATGCGATTGCATAGAGGAAAAGATCTGTGCAAAAATTGCAGAATTTTCTGATGCATTCTAAGTCCAAAAACACTCCGAACCACCACTGAAATCACTCCCGAGCTCTCGGGGCTCCTAACCAAACACACACGCTAACTCAATATCATCCTACGAACTTTCTCGAGCGATCAAATCGCTAAAATAACATCAAAATCAAAGAATCAACCCCCAAAACTCATAATTTTCATTTCAAAGTTCATAACTTCCAAATTTCCCATTTTTAGTCCGAAACACGTCAAACGACGTCCGATTTCAACCAAACTTTACAGATAGAGCTTAACTAATATAGATGACCTCTACCGGGCATCGGAACCAGAATACGAGCCCGATACCATTACTTTTTGATCAAATTTCATTTTCATTTTCCTTAAACATTTTCAGAAAATAATTTCACAGAAAAATTCATTTTCTCGAGCCTAGGACCTCGGAATTCAATTCCGGGCATACGCCCAAGTCCCATATTTTTCTACGGACCTCACGAGACCGTCAAATCACGGGTCTGGGTCCGTTTACCCAAAATATTGACCAAAGTCAACTATATCAATATTAATATCATAATTCTTCAATTTTTTCACAGAATTCACATATTTTGACATAAAAACTTTCCGGCTTCGCGCCCGAACTGTGCACGCAAATCAAGGCAACAAAAAATGAGGTTTTCAAGGCCTCAAAAGTGCTGAAAAAGGGAGAAATACGGTGATGACCGTTTGGGTTGTCATAGATATACATGCGAAAACATTGAAATTACAAATCCTATAAGCATGCTATCTACATGCGAAAACACTGAAATTAGAAATCTTATAGGCATGATATCTACCCCTTTTTACATACATGATTACCCTTCCCATTTCACTAATCACCCTAGAGATTATTACAAAGTTTTATTACAGACCAAAATGATTTGAAAAGAAATCAGGAAACAATATTACAATCAGAACTCCTAAGCTGCATCTAAGGAGCCTAATTCGAACTCAAACTCTAACAATATGGTCTGAGCCAACTGCCAGGATCATGTTCCAAAGCCTTTCTCTTACCCAGGGTATGTCAAAGTTCTAAGGAGTTTCAAGATTTCTAGGCACTGCTCACACCCAGGTATCATGCAAAACATTGAATTAGAGTGCAGTGTGGAAGAGCCAGCCCTCCAATGCCCAAGTTCAGAGGAAACTCAAGGTCCCAAAGCAAGGCTCATTAGAGGGGGACAAAACTTAGAATCTAGGAACAAGTGTGAGTGCAATAGAGGGATTAGGGAATATCAGGGCAGGCTGTGGGTCATGCCCAGCCATATAGTAGGCTAGCACACCCCTGCCCAATCTTTCAGCCAAACAATTAAGAGTAGGACCTATTGAAGGTCAGGCCATGGCCTGGGCAGTGATCAGGACACTGCCAGACCAAAGTCTCAAACTCAGCATATATAGAAAGGGAAATGGGGATTGGAATTGAAAGAGCTTAGGACTCAGAGAGCCCAGTTCATGTCCATGATCAATAATTTCAAGTATTGACATGTTTTTGAACCATAACTCAGCCTCACAAGGGGGATCAAGGGTAGGGATTCATATAAGAACAGAAATAAAGAAAGAAGAAGGCTGGAAGAAGGCTATATCATTTAGATAATAAGCCAAACAAAGGGTGAACTGTAGAATAAATACATAGGGGGAGAGGTAGAAATTAAACAAAGAACATACCAGTTTTCAAAAAAAGCTAAGCAACGAAAGCAGGATTCTTGCAAACAAGCCACAATCAGAGAGAGAAAAACTTTATGTATGAGTGAGTTCAGATCAAGAACTCGAGTGTTTGTGTGAGAAAAAGTATTCAGTTGGAAATAGTGTGAAAGTATTCAAAATTGATTGTGTCAAAAATTGACTGTTTTCCTCTTTTCTCTTTCTTCTTTTTCCTTCTTTTTTTTTCTTTTTCCTTCTCATTTTTTTCTTTTTCCTTCTCTTTTTTCTAAGGTGCAGAAGGGCAGCCCCTTTTATAGTGTAGAAGAACAAGCAAGAAAGGTAAGAATACCTTTAAAAATCAGTCTCAAAAATTCTCCCTTAAGTTAGGGGATCCAATTTCAAACGGGAGAATATAAATAAGGAAAGGATCATTGAGTAAAATCTTTCATAGTAGCATAAGAAAGGGAAAATACATAAGGTTTATTTATGGAAAGCATTCAACAATACTCGATTTTGTAAAGATAAAGGAAAGGGAATCAATCAGACAACTAACAAAATCAAAGTAAACAGGTTTGATTTGAATGAACCCAGTCAGGAATAGGTAGAGGAGGGCTCAAACAGAGAAAATCCGTAGCAATCTTTCGATACCCCATCAAAGGAGTCCAAAATCAATCAAGTAGTTGTCAAAACCCTTTTTGAAAGAGGAGTTTCTCATATATAAAGGAAACAAATCAAACAGAAAGTCTAAGATTGCAAGGTTTAGGATCATAAAATAAAAGAACACGAGTTCAGTCATAGAATCATAGTGCGTCCGAAGGTCTATGGTCCCAAAGTGAAACCCTAATCCAGTTTATCAAAGAAACCCCCAAATTCTAGGGTTTGAAATCGAAACAAATACACAAATGAAGGAAAGTGAACAAACACAAAGAGTCTCATGAGAAACAAACAAACCATGATAACATGTTTGAAACAATCAGAGAAAGAAAATCGATTTGAAAATAAAAGGACACATTTTGGAAACTCGGAACTTAGACAAGTTCGGAATAGAAGAAACATGCTTAACAAGAACATGAATAGAGTTCAGCAAAGAAAAATTCAAGAAACTCAGTAGTAAACACACATGGTAGAAGAGTGAGGAAAATTTAACACAGATTAATCATGTGGGCACGCATATAAAAGAAAAGAAGGACAATACATGCATAATAGAGAAGGAAAACATACGAGCATAATACAGACAAACATCTAAAAGAAAAGAACAGCAAGAATCAAAAGACTTTCAGAAACCCTAATTTGAAATCAAATGATTTTTGAAAAGAAAATTTGGGAAAAATACTCAAAACGTCAAGAAGAACATAGACATAGCACATATCTAAACAAATAATGGTGAAAGAACCTCGAATGGCTTAGGGTTTCATAGAAACCCTAGAAGTGAGAAAGGCTTGGAAGAACAAGATCAGATCCTGAGTCGAAACGGTCAGGAGTCAAGCTTCCCGTGTTTGAACATGCCGGAACGTGGCCGGAAAACTATAGATCTACGGATCTGAGATGGATCTGAAAAGAGACCATCGAGGTCAAGCCTCCAAACCTTGAGTAGCTTAGGTTCGGGGGTGATAGAGGGTGAGCACAGGCCATCCATGGCTGGAGACGCCATGGATTCTGGTGGGAATGAGGTGAGATAAGGCGAGAGGTGATTAGGGTTTAGGAGAGGTTAGAGAGGGTTTCAGAGATGAGGGGTTTCAAGCACGTGCCTTTGTGCAAATGACCTAGGGTTAGAGGGGTTGGGTGATCAAAAAAAGAAAGGAAGGATATTGGCCGTTGATCAAAATGATCAACGGCTCAGATTTAAAAAAAAGCCGGGTGGGTTTAGCAATTGGGTCGTGGGTTGGGTATTTTTAGGAATTGGGTCGTTTAATCTGGGGCGGAATTGGGTCGAATTGGGGGATAAAATTGAAAGGGAGAAGGGCTGTTATTGAAATAGCAATAGGCTAAGTGTTAAATAGCCAAATTTTTCCTTTTTTTATTTAAAAAAAATAATAATGATTTTAAAAGCAAATTAAAAATACTGAGCAAACAAATACTATATAAATGTTAATTTAAAAATACTGAAAATAATTTTATAATTATAAAATGCTATTAATCATAAAATAGGCTATAATTGCAATTACATGCAATTTAGCTTTAAGAATACCAAATAGATTTGTAAAAAATATACAAAAATCACTTTAATTAGATTTTGGTGTAAATTTGTGAAGAGAATAAATTACTCATCAAAAAAGGATAATTTTGGGAGTAACTATTGATTTTATGCTGTTATAAATAGACAATAAATTGATTTTAAAACTTTTGAAAAAGTAGGAAAAATGCCAAAAGTTTAGCTATGCTTATATATGCCTATATATGCTATTTTTGAGGATATTTTGAATATATGAAAAGGCATAGGAAAAAATTGGATATCAACAGCTGCCCGTCTTTACCCGGGAAGGATGAAAGAGTTGTCGGGTAAAGATATGATGGCCAATTTTGACCGAAAGAAATGATTTGAAAGGTTTTGACCGAGCTCTAGTTCCCAAGCTACCTACATATCCCTGGTTTTACAGGAATCAGGTCATATGTAGTTCAAGATGCATCGACAGAATGTGCCGATGGATGTTTTGAAGAGACAGACGCAATATTTAGGTTAGGGAAGGGTGGTTAGGGACCGATGGGTTGCGAGAACCAGAGTGTAATCGCTCCTGCTGTAATGCTGTTTCCTGCTGATGTACTTGCAATTGAGTAATACAAGCATATCATGCCAAATTTAAACATGATGCAGGTTCCCATTGGACCATGAATGTTATCTTTAGACGATTAGGATGACATCCTCAGACCATGACTTCTTGGGCCATGAAGCGTACAATAAAGATTCGCGGGCTATGAAATGATGTTCTTGGTCTATGAGAATGATGCCTACAAACCATGATACCTTTGAATAATGATATGCAAAAGATAAAAGTGGGGTCCTCGGGCCATGGTATGGTGTTCTCGGGCTATGAAGATGGTGCCTCCGAACAATGACGCCCTTGGATGGTTTGGCGGTATTTCAGCCCCTGAAATGCAAGATTTGGCGATGTTTCAGCCAATGCAAAAAATGTAAATGGCGATATTTCAGTCGATGTGAAGGATAAATCTAAGTGGCGATATTTTAGCCGACAGAATTTTAAATAACGTGCTGGTGTTGTTTCAGCCGAAGGATAAAAATGTAAATGGCGATATTTCACCCGTCATAAATTTAAATCAAACTGGCGATATTTCAGCCGATGTGAAAAAATGTGAAGTGTCGATATTTCAGCCGACAGAAAGCATAAGTGTAGAGATGATGGTGATTTAAATATAAATGTCAATACATCAGCCGATGCGGAATTTAAATAAAGTTTGGCGATACTTCAGCCGATGCGGAATTTAAATAAAGTTTGGCAATATTTCAGCTGATTGCAAGACGTAAGTAAGAGGTGGCGGTATTTCAGCCATGCAAGAGAGATAAAGTGGCGATATTTCACCATGCAAGATTTAAATAAGGTTGGTGATCTTTCAGCCATGCAGATGGAGGTAGAGTTTAACCTCGGAAGGCAGAATGGTAGCCTTAGGCAATGTAATAAAATGCAAGTGGAGACAACGCTTAGTCTCGGAAGGCAGAAAGGTAGCCTTATGCAATGCAAGGAAATGCAGGATGGAGACAACACTTAGTCTCGGAAGGCAGAAAGGTAGGCTTATGCAATGCAAGGAAATGCAGGATGGAGACAACGCTTAGTCTCGGAAGGCAGAAAGGTAGCCTTATACAATGCAAGGAAATGCAGGGTGGAGACAACACTTAGTCTCGGAAGGCAGAAAGGTAGCCTTATGCAATTCAAGGAAATGCAGGATGGAGACAACGCTTAGTCTCGGAAGGCAGAAAGTTAGCCTTATGCAATGCAAGGAAATGCAGGATAGAGGCAACGCTTAATCTTAGAAGGCAAAAAGGTAGCCTTATGCAATGCAAGGAAATGCAGGATGGAGATAACGCTTAGTCTTGGAAGGCAGAAAGGTAATCTTATGCAATGCAAGGAAATGCAGGATGGAGACAACGCTTAGTCTCGGAAGGCAGAAAGGTAGCCTTATGCAATGCAAGGAAATGCATGATGGAGACAACGCTTAGTCTCGGAAGGCAGAAAGGTAGCCTTATGCAATGCGATAAATAAAGGTAAGGAGTAGCGAAATCTCTTAGTTTAAAGGTGATAGATGTCAATTAGTTTGTCCTTGCAGCTACCGTTGATGTTGCGGGCAAATAGCGCTTGATAATGAGGGATGATTCTGGGAATGGTATTCTTGAAAAAATCTGAGCTTGTAATCGTATCTAATGACTTTATGTCTGGGGTGCCTGCATCCAAAGAAAAATCGTGAGTTTTGTAAATGGGGAAGGTTAGTTCGTCTTCCAGTGGACTGCGCTTGTCCTACTCGGCTTCTGCCTTCCTTTGGGGTAACGTTGCTAAACAAAGCTATTTTGACCGTAGACATGCATGATTTAGTAAAATAATAAAATATGATGCAAATACATAATAGATAAAATGATTTTAGATGAACCGATGACTGCGACACGGTTCAAGATATTGCGACCTCTTTTGCTCTGGAATTTTGAGGGTGCTCCTCAAAATTCTGCCCCATTTTACTGGGCTGGTGCCTCTCACAGCTGCGCGTGATGATAGGTAAAGATAAACTTCGGACTTTTGAGGGTCCTCATCAAAATTCTACCCCAATTTTCAATGTTGGAAGAAATAAATTTTTATTGAATTGTGACCGAACCCATAAGGCTGCCTACGTATCCCCTCTTAAACGGGAATCAGGTCAGGCGTAGTTCAAATTACATCATAAAGGAATCATAATGGTTACACATAGTATCGCTTCACTGCATCTGAATTGATCGTCTTCGGCCAAACTACTCCGTCCATTTCTGCGAGTATGAGGGCCCCTCCGGTTAGATATCGGTGAACCATGTATGGGCCCAGCCAGTTAGGAGAGTGTCACACCTCCTTTTTTACACACCTACTCCGAAGGGTAATGTATAAGGGAGTTTTTCCATTTTAAGTGACATTATTCGAAATGAGATTATTTATTTATTCAGAGTTCCACTTGGGATAGGATTGGCTTTTGGTGTCCCAAGTCACCGATTTAACTTGAATCCCAAATCTAGGAAAATTTCGACTTCCCAGTTGGAGTTTGCGAACCAGAAATTCTGAATAAGGAATTCTGTTGACTCGAGGGAAGGTGTTAGGCACCCCCAGATCTCGTGGTTCTAGCACGGTCACTTAAATTATTATAAATGGCTAAAATCTGATTTTTATACATGTTATCCTATAGTGCAATTTTAAAATTATTTACTGCTTTTATTGAAGTTTTTTTTAAAGAAGGTGAACGTTGTTTAAAAACGTATTTTTGGATCACGTCACATGAAATGCACCCGGATCCTCAACACATCTTTATTCAACATTTTGGGATTTGGATTTGGGTCGCATGAAATGCACACCCGTATTTAGAAAGGTAAAATTATTAAAAAGCGCGCCTAAAGTGACTAACGTGTTATTATCTTTGCGGGAGTCCGTAAAATTCGCTAAACGAAACATCCCGAATTTTAAGTATTTTAATATAATCATTTAAAGAGGGCCACGCATTTTATGCATTTTATTTGGCGTGACCCACCTTATTTTATTATTTAAAGGCCATCCTAGAGCAAACTATAATTTTTCTATTAAATTTGTCTCTAGCAATAACCTAATTAATTAGCATTGCAAAATTCGGGCCTCAAATTCAAGTCCGAATTCAAACAAAAGGGTAAAACCTCTTAATTCGAATTCGCTACCTAATTCGAAGGCCCAAATTTATATTCAATTTTATTTCATTACCATCATGACCAATACTTAAAGAGTACATCAAGATCCTCTATAAGTTCATGCCACCGTTCAAGACTTCGGGCCTCCAACGAGCCTAATACAAAAGCAATAAACTGGGCCTCAGGCTCAATTTTAGCTTTCTTATTAATAGACTTAAACAAACTGAGATGGGCTATATGACGTTCTGGGTAGCTTGTGACTGGGCCACATTAGGCCCAAAATTATGGTCTGGGCAGTCCAGGTATTATTTTGAACTGAATTTTATATTGCTATATTAGCTGATTCTAGGACAAGTAATGCTGCAATTGATGAGCTAATGACAGGACTTAAACTCTGATTCATACAGAACATGAATTAAAATAGAAGAAAACATTGAGAAGGCTTTTGAGCTAATTTCATATACTAATGACTACTCGGCCTGAAATACACTACTTTACCTACTTAACGGAAAGCAAATCACGTGGACTGTTGCATTTTAAGCTTAATGAAATTCATGATTTTTATATTCAAATCACCTAACCAACAGGAGACATCCAGGTCGATAAACATGATATATATATACTAATACTGCAATTCCAATTACTATTTCTTTTTGAGTTCCAACTAATCAAAGTATTACAACTGAAAACCAATTAATACGTTAAGAAAAAACAGCCCGGTTATACAAACATAAAAAGTCCCAGTTCATCAAGTTCTAAATATTGCTACTACATGATCTAACATGAAAACTAATGCATAAATAAGCAAGCTGAATATGAAATTAACATGAGAAATCAAAAGTGCATATTAACAAAAAGAAATGTAATCATTTAAAGCACTTAAATCCGCCTATTATTTCCAATCCAAACTTCAGTTACAAGTGTTCTTAGCTTTTGGCCATGGGAGATTAAGCAAGTCCCTGGAAATGGAGCAAAGTAAAAGGAGAAAGAGTCAGAAGTAGAAACAGACAGTCTGCAGTTGAAACCAGGGCAACTGGATCAATTTCCAACTCAAAAAAAAAAAAAGCCACCGCAACCCAGGAATGGATGCAAGAGGAATAACACCAATGAAAATAACCAAAATCAACTTGATAGGATCCAAACACACTCGAAAATACTACATGAACCTCCGAAAAACTTCAGCAATCAAACCCTAGGCTAAATGACGCCAATTCAAGTACAAAAACTAGAAAGTAACCTAAAATTTCAATAGAATAGTGTTTTTTTTGGAATCTTTGTTTGGTTTTTGAGGAGCTAAATGATCTAATCTAAAGGAAGAACTTCAGATTTTCAAACTAACAATTTTTTTGGATTTTTGGTTTTGGAATGTCGAAATTTGAGGTGTTCAAGGCTTGGGGAACTTTTTGGGGGAATTCTTAGATCTGAAACTATTTTGGGGAATTTTCGGTGTTCAAACTTGGAAATGAAGGCAAGGGGACTGCCTTTTAGAGGTAAAAAATCAGGGGAAAGTTTCTAGATTTCACTTACCCCTTTTTCCCCTCTTTTATTTTCAGTTTTTATACATTAGTCCCTAAAATTTTGGCTTGTTGCCCAAGTTACAGCACTAAAACTACTGAAATTCTAATTAGACTCTCCTCTAGAAGGTTCTAAGGAATTATATTCAGTTACCACAAGATTATTTCTCTTTGAACTACCTATACTGACCTTCATTCAAACTGAAATTACCAACTTTATATCAATTAAACCTCAACCTATTACCCTATTTAAAGATTACCTGCTATAACCAAATAATTGAATTAATCATCCTATAAACTAATGAACCTGATTTAAATCTAGCTAAATGTATCAATAAAATAGTGAACTGACAATTAAAGGGACTCGAAACATAGTAGAATATTATAAGAACCCAATAATACCCAAATGACCAATGATTAATCAGATCTACTTCTTAATCCTAGATGAATCTCTATCAATTCAACTCCTCAAGCTACAGGCAATTGTCAATTAAAAAAAATGAATTTAACAAGTAAAAACTAATAAACATCAATTAATTCATTAACTTAATCTAACATCAATAAGAAGAGAAGAGAAATCACAAAATTAAAACTAACCAAACTACACCACATAAAGTATGGATTACTGACAGGAAAATAAAAAGAAAGAAGAAGGAAAGCGTGAATGAATCAGCGGAAGTAAAGGAAAATTATGTTTAAACTTAAAAAAGAAACTCACTTATTCAAGGTCGAATGGGACTGGAATTTGATTCAAGCACCAAAATGAGGCTAGGCGTTTGTTTTTTGCCAAAAACAAACGGAAACGTCATTTTGGGGACCTAAATCATCTCTAGACTTGAAAGGTTGAAAAAAAAAAATTGGACACCTTCGAGCATCTAGGGTTCTGCTCTTCTTGGACTTGAAATTCGAGAACATGCAAGAGGATTCGAAAGAAGATGGCCGAGGATTTGGAAAGACGGACACGAGGAGAACATGTGGTGTAAAATTGGCGTCGTTTTGTGGTGGCGTCGCCCCGGTGTCACTGTTTTTGAATATTCGAAAAGATGGGCTAATATTCGAGGGGTGATGTTTTGGGCATTGGAAAGAGGAGAGGGAGAGGATTCGAGGGTGTAAATTTGGGGTTCATTGGAGCATCGCCACCGGCGGAGATGATTTTCAGCCTGCGGTAGACAGCAGAAGTCGGTGTTGATATTAGGGTTAGTACATGGGACTTTTGAGAGACGGAGAGGGGGTAGGGGGTAAGGGTTAGACATTGATATATTAAAATGAGGCCAGTTCCTGACCGTTGGATCTACAAACCTGGACGACCTAGATCTAAAGCTGTTGAAACAACGTCGTTTAATGGGGAGAGGGGCTGGACCGAGTGGCTTTGTGGATTGGGCTGGGTTGGAAGTGGATTTGGGGTTTGGGCTTGAATTATGTATCAGATATTGGCCCATAAAAGGTGGCACGATCCTATTTTCTTTATTTCAATTTCTTTTTATTTGTTTTCTTCTTTTTCTTTATTTATTTGAATTTTGGATTTTATTAAATGCAAAATTAAAAGTAGCCAAAACCTGATTTAATTCTAAAATGAGACTAATTAAATTTCCTAAAATTAACTAGATTCTAATTTTAAGAGAAAAATTAAACAAAAGTGAAATTAAAGGAACAAAAAATGTAAAAGGATTATTTTTGTTATTTTTTCTCTTATTTTCAATGATGTTTAATTAATCTAAAAATCTATAATTAGGTCCTAAATGCAAGTATGCTATTTTGTAATTTTTTATTTTTATTTTTATGACACCTAAAAATGCACAAAAAAATACAAAATCATGCAATTAATTCGAAAAAATACAAATACTAAAAGAAAAATTCTAATTTTAATGAATTCTATAGGAGTAATTTAAGAGCGGCAAAAATCACGTGCTCACAGCTGTCCCTCTTTGCTCGGAGACACGAAGGGTTTTCGGGTAAAGATAAACGAGCAACATGAGGGATTTTTGCCTGCTCAGCACTCCAGGTGAAGAATTTGAAAACCGTCTGACCGAACCCTGCTTCAAAGGTTGCCTACATATCTTTGGCTATAAAGGAATCGGGTCAATGTAGTTTTGGAAAGTTTGGTAGCTGGGACTACCAAGAGCTGTGATTTTGCTGCTATTGCTACTGCTACTGCTTTTTGACCTCCTTATTACACCAAAAGGAAAATCAAAGCTAAGCTAGCTATGCCTATCAACTATGAGTTGCAAGATTCCTATCTATAATTCTCTTGAAACTTGATCTTGAGTCTTAGCTGATTTTGCTGTGGACCCTGATCTAAATCTTCATGCTCGTAAGTTTTAGGTGTTTATTTCTTTCTGCAGCATTGGGTCAAAACGGGATCAACGGAGCTTGTGACTTCAATCAGACTTTGAGCAATCTGCACCCTTGTTTGCTTTACATTTGATCTCATTTCTTTTTGTTCTTTTCTTCTTTTCTTTATTCTGGATTGAGACTCATTCCATCGGTCATCTCGCACCCTATGTCTTGAGGTCAACCTGCTTAAGATACCAAAACAAACAAATGAACGAAATTTTCTGCCCTAGTTTTCACTAGGAAAATTTTATGAGTTAGTTGTGACATATATCTAAGCGATCAAATCAGGATTGTGTATACTTGTGAATGAATCCAGGTTATGCTGGGAAATGACCGGGTTATGCTGGAAAAGAAAAGAGGTCCTCGAGTTATGCCGGGATGGAAAGAAAAAGACTCCCTGGGTTATGCCAGGGAGATCCACGGGTTATGCTGGGATTTGAAGAAAAAAGGATCCTTTGGTTGTGCCAGGGAGATCCTCAGGTTATGCCGGGATTTGGAAAGAAAAAGCTCCTTGGGTTATGCCAGGGAGATCCTCGGGTTATGCCGGGATTTGGAAAGAAAATGCTTCTTGGGTTATACCAGGGAGATCCTCGGGTTATGCCGGGATTTAGAAAGAAAAAAGTTCCTTGGGTTATGCCAGGGAGATCCTCAGGTTATGCCAGGATTTGGAAAGAAAAAATCCCCTTGGGTTATGCCAGGGGGATCCACGGGTTATGCCGGGATTGAAAGAAAAAAAGCTCCTTAGGTTATGCCAGGGAGATCCTCGGGTTATGCCGGGATTTGGAAAGAAAAATCTCCTTGGGTTATGCTAGGGAGATCCTTGGGTTATGTTGGGATTTGGAAGAAAAAGGGCTCCTTGGGTTATGCCAGGGAGATCCGCAGGTTATGCCGGGATAAGAAAGAAAAAGGGCTCCTTGGGTTATGCAGGGAGATCTGCGGGTTATGCAGGGATAAGAAAGAAAGAAGTATCCTTGGGTTATGCCAGGGAGATCCGCGGGTTATGCCATGATAAGAAAGAAAAAAGGCTCCTTGGGTTATGCCAGGGAGATCCTCGGGTTATGCTGGGATTTGGAAAGAAAAAAGCTCCTTGGGTTATGCCAAGGAGATCCTCGAGTTATGTCGGGATGAAAAGAAAAAGTCTCCTTGGGTTATGCCAGGGAGATCCTCGGGTTATGTAGGGATTCGGAAAGAAAAAAGGTTATGCCATGGGGATCCATGAGTTATGCCGGTATTGAAAGAAAAAAAAGCTCCTTGGGTTATGCTAGGGAGATCCTCGCATTATGCCGGGATTTGGAAGGAAAAGGCTCCTTGGGTTATGCTAGGGAGATCCTCGGGTTATGCCGGGATTTGAAAAAAAAAAGCTCCTTGGGTTATGCCAGGGAGATCCTCAGGTTATGCTGGGATTTGGAAAGAAAAGGCTCCTTGGGTTTCTCCAGGGAGATCCTCGGGTTATGCCGGTCCCTTGGGTTATGCCGGTCCCTTGGGTTATTTAAGGAATGGGGTCCTATGCTACCATGATTTGTTTTTCTTTTGGGATTTTCATTTTCATTTCTTTTCTTATTTTTCCTTCTTTTCTTCTTCTTTTTATGTTTTCCTTTTTATTTAGCAAAACACATGAAATAATTTGGGGAGAAACTTCCTTTTTGGTCGATTCCCTGCTGCAAAGCTGTTTCAGTGCTTGCGCATTCCTTTTCTCTTTTGGGTTGCAGCTGCTTCTTGCATAGTCGCCTGAATTATACCTGTTTTAACTTTCAACAAAGAACAATTGTTAGTTCGAAACAGTGGTTGGTTTTGTGGCCTTGATCATCCCAATTTCTTGATCCCGACCCCATTTCCGTTGAGAACTTTGCTGCTTGTTGGTCTTAAGGGGGAATCTCTTTTCAAACTGACATGAATAAACTTTAAGACTTCATGATGACTCGCCCGTGTGGGCTCTGGCCTTTTCACTTTATTCTGCTCTTAGGACCTTTGCCTTTGACTTTATTTCCTTTCCAATGTCTTTGCTTTGAAAGCATCAACCACCATGGCCAATCGGGATTGGCCTGACGCACCCACTAAGGCTGGGTATTCTCTTTGGATTTTTCCAGGCGGAGCCCTATAAGACCAGTTCTGCGACCTTTTCTTTGTAATAATCCCGGAATCAGAGTTAAACCGAAAGGGATTCAAAGAAGAAGTATGTAAAAGTCAAGCATATGTGTTTAAAGAGAAGCGTCCATTTTGGGGGAAGAAGGACTTATCTGGGGGGTGCGTGCTGGCTTCAAATGAACATGACATGCTTCTTGGACTGGATGCCCGACCCACACAAATTTTCCAGCTTCTCGTGAACCCATCGATCCGTATTTCAAAGCCAGGGAACCTTGCCAGGACTCTTTTAGTGATGAGATGTCTTCTTTTCGGCCGACAACGCCCTTTGCGGGTTTTCGCTAATAGGCCTCTCTCATTTCTCTTCTCACCGTCGCCCAATAGTATTCTTTACGAGTTTTCACCAAGCGGACTCTCTCATTTTCAATTTCTTCTCACTGTCGCCTTATAGTGCCCGAAGGTTTTCACCGATAAGACTCTCTCATTTTATTTCTCTCAATTTGGACTATATCAGATTCCAACCATGTTGTTCTTCACTTCCCCGCCTTTTCCAATTGATCGGAAGGACTTGGACAAGGTCTTTGGGTAAAAGAATTTCGGACGAAAATGCAACTTTGGAACCATTTTGGTGGGTTCATGACCGAACCATTATATCATCTGCTTCAGTTTCAACTTTTGGGAGAATTGGAATTTTTGTTTTGGTGTGACTGAACCTTAGGGAGAGGCTGCCTACGTATCCTTTCAGAATCAAGTCGAACAAAGTTCAGGCAAACTTTGTTTTTGGATTTTCTTGTTTTGTTTTTCTTTTCTTTTCTTTTTCTTTTTCTTTTTTTCTTTTCTCTTTTTTTTTTCTTTTCTTTTTCGATAGTAATTTCGGGTTCCAAAGAGGGTGATCAAAGAAGCGTAACCGGCTCAAAGGGTTTACGAAGGATTGATAGTGTTTGGATAGTGGGAAGGAACGCCTTCGTCATCTCAATTGCAAAAAAGCCATCACCACAAGAGGTCTAGACATAGTACCTTTTTACTATATCTGCATTGACTACTGTTTCAGGATCATTTCCTTCAATGTCTCCCAGATATAGTGCTCCTCTTGGCAATATCTTCCAGATTATGTATGGACCCTTCCAATTAGGAGAAAATTTCTCTTTTGCTTCCTGATGATGAGGGATGATGCGTCTCAACACGAGTTGTCCCACTTCAAAATTCCTGGGACGTACTTTCTTGTTATAAGCGCGGCCATTCTTTGTTGGTACAACTGCCCGTACAAACTGCGGCCATTCGTTTTTCATCAATTAATGACAAATGCTCCAGCCGAGTCTTGACCCATTCATTGTCCCAAATTTCTGCTTCGACAATTATCCGGAGCGAAGGGATTTCCACCTCTACAGGTATGACAGCCTCAGTTCCGTAGAGCAATAAGTATGGGGTTGCTCCGATTGATGTATGCATTGTGGTACGATATCCGAGTAATGCAAAAGGCAGGTTTCATGCCATTGCCTGGAGCTCTGAATCATCTTTCTCAAAATCTTCTTGATGTTTTTATTTGCTACTTCAATGGCACCATTGGCTTTTGGCCGATAAGAAGTAGAGTTTCTATGTGTTATCTTGAATTGTTCGCATACCTCTCCCATCAAACAACTGTTCAAGTTCGCAGCATTGTCGGTAATAATCGTTGCAGGAATGCCTAAGCGGCAAATGAGATTGGAGTGCACGAAGTCTACCATAACTTTCTTGGTAACTGACTTGAGTGTGACGACTTCAACCCATTTCGTGAAGAAATCAATTGCAACCAATATGAATCTATGTCCGTTCAAATCTTTCGGCTCGATTGGCCCAATGACATCCATACCCCAAGCAACAAATGGCCAAGGTGCTAACATCGGATGAAGCTCTATTGGTGGTGCATGAATCAAATCACCTTGCACCTGGCATTGATGGCATTTTCGAACAAAGCTGAAGCAGTCCTTCTCTATAGTTATCCAATAATATCCCGCTCGTAGGATTTTCTTTGCCAAAATATATCCATTCATATGAGGTCCACACACCCCCGCATGTACTTCATGCATAATTTTTTCGGCTTCCTCGGCATCAACACATCTTAGCAAATTGAGGTCCGGGGTCCTTTTATATAAGACGTCACCATTTAAGAAGAAACCACTCGCATGCTATCTAATTGTTCTCTTCTGATCTCCAGTGTCTTTCTCGGGGTATTCTTGTGTTTTAAAAAATCTCTTGATATCATGATACCATGGCTGGGTGCTAGGCTTTGCCTCGACCGTATTACAATAACCATGTTTTTCTTTGATTTGAATTTCCAGAGGATCAATATGGGCATTGCCTGGGTAAGGCAGCATCGAGGCTAGAGTGGCGAGCGCATCAGCTAGTTCATTATGACACCGAGGAATGTACCTGAACTCTATCGACTTGAATCGCTTGCTGAGATTTTCCATATGTTGCCGATAGGGAATGAGCTTAACATCTCGGGTCTCCCACTCTCCCTGGGCTTGCCGGATAATCAGATCAGAATCCCCCATGATCAATAGATCTTCAACATCTTGGTCAATTGCTATATTCATGCCCATGATGCAGGCTTTATACTCAGCTGTATTGTTTGTGCAGAAGAATCAGAGCCTGGCTGTAGCCGGGTAGTGCTGACCAGTGGGCGAAATCAAGATTGCCACGATTCCTACACCTCTAGCATTTACTGATCCGTCAAAGAACATTTTCCAAGCACGAATGTCCTCAAAAATTGCTTCTACTGAGTTTACCTCCTTATCTGGGAAGTATGTGCTCAACGGTTGGTATTCCTCGTCAACCGGGTTTTCCGACAGATGATATGCCAACGCCTGGGCCTTCATTGCCGTGCAAGTGACATAGACTATGTCAAATTCAGTGAGCAAGATTTGCCATTTTGCTAGTCTCCCAGTGGGCGTCGGTTTCTGGAATATGTACTTCAAAGGATCCAACCTGGTTATGAGGTAGGTAGTGTGGGCTTGAAGATAATGACTTAACTTCTAAGCGACCCACGTCAAAGCACAGTACGTTCTTTCCAACAGGGTGTATTTAGATTCATAACCGGTGAATTTCTTGCTCAGATAGTAAATTGCCTGCTCTTTCTTACCGATTATATCATGTTGCCTGAGGACACAGCCAAAAGAATTTTCTAAAACCGTTAGGTATAAGAAGAGAGGTCTCCCTGGCTCCGGTGGGACCAAGACTGGAGGATTTGATAGATATTCCTTGATCTTGTCGAAGGCTTCTTGACATTCAGATGTCCATTTGATTGCTGAATCTTTCTTCAATAGTTTGAATATGGGCTCACATGTGGTAGTCAGTTGAGCAATGAACCGACTGATATATTTTAACCTGCCCAATAAGCTCATCACGTCTTTCTTAGTTCTCGGAGGAGGTAGATCTCAAATAGCCTTTATCTTTGTTGGATCTAACTCGATACCTCTCCTGCTGACTATGAAACCCAAGAGTTTGCCTGATGGGACTCTGAAAGCACATTTAGATGGATTGAACTTCATATCATAATTGCGCAGTCGTTCAAAGAACTTTCTAAGATCTCGAACGTGGTCACTCTGAGTTCGGGACTTAATGATTACATCATCCACATACACCTCTACCTCCTGATGCATTATATCATGGAAAATGGCGGTCATGGCTCTCATATAGGTTGCTCCGGCATTCTTCAGCCCAAATGGCATGACCCGATAGCAGTATGTACCCCAGGGTATAGTGAAGGCTGTCTTCTCGGCGTCTTCTTCATCCATCAACACCTGGTGATATCCTGCGTAACAATCCACGAAGGACTGTATCTCATTTTTGGCGCAGTTATCAACAAGGATGTGGATGTTGGTCAAAGGGAAGTTGTCTTTGGATATTTCCCTATTCAAATCTCAGTAGTCCACACACACCCGAGTTTTTCCATATTTCTTTGGAACTGTAACTATGTTGGCCAGCCATATGGTATATCGGACTACTCGGATTACTCCCGCTTTCAGCTGTTTTGTGATTTCTTCTTTGATCTTATCACTGATATCAGTCTTAAACTTCCTTTGCTTTTGTTGAACTGGAGGACAATCGGGGTAAATTGGCAATTTATGCACCACTAGATCAACGCTTACTCCTGGCATGTCATCATATGACCAAGCAAACACATCTTTAAACTCAAACAGGAGTTGGATGATTGCATCTCGAGTTTTCTCATCTGTGTGAATGCTTATTTTGGTTTCCCTTATTTCTTCGCTTGTTCCCAAATTAACCGGTTCGGTCTCATTCAGGTTTGGCTTAGGTTTGTACTCAAATTGTTCCTGTTCTCGATTTATTTCACTAAAAGCCTCTTCTTCATCATATTCTGGTTCTTAATTCATTATTTCATAGTTAAATAGTGTGTTTGGATCAGGGCATGAAGTCCATAAGCATGTCATGTTATTTAAAGCCGCATTATTATAACTGAAAAGAGAAATGAAGAAGAAAAAACACAAAATCAGAAAGAATAAAGAGAAAATGGACGATGAAATATTGATTTCATTTCTTGGAATTTGGAAAGATAACCGGGTTTACATTCAGGAATTTAAAGACAAGAAACTAAAGGAAACATCCGAGTTACACCTTGAAATAACTCAAGATGCAGAAAAAGTGGCAGGGCTAGTCTACCGAGAATCCCGCCTGATCGGTAATGGCGTAGCCTTCCAGTTTTGGGGTTTAGCATCTGGCCCCATGTAGAGCACCTCAGCGGTGCTAGTACCCTCCCCTGGCTGAACTATGTGGGTCTCATAAAGCATTTGCCTCATAGCTCCACATATATCTTCAATTTCCTCAGCCGTGAACACCTCATCGTCTTCCTCTTCGCCATACTTAGTCTTGACAAAAGTATCATAGAGATGTGGCAATGGTTGTGGCAGAACCTATCCTTCCTTTTTTCTCTGCTCTGCCCATTTTTCATCATCAGAGGTAGGGTAAAAGCTTATCCCGAAGTACTTTTCTGCTGTAGGTAGGGTTACTGACTCCGATAGTCCTTTTAAAGCTTTTCCCAATACTTTTCCTTGTTTGAAACCGTGTCTAATCATCTCTTTGGCCACCATAATTTAAGCATTAGACAGGAAAGGCTGGGGACACGGGTTTCCCTCCTTGTACTGATCTGCCACCATAATTTCACAGGCTTGGTAGACAATATGCTCACTTCCTTCATTCGCCTCCAAGCATGGGATATATGGGTCCCAATAAATGGACTGCTCGTCTTCTCCTTGGACCACGATTTCCTGATCTTCATACTCGAATTTCACCATTTGGTGAAGGGTGGAGGGTACGACTCCCACAGCATGGATCCAGGGCCTTCCCAAAAGAAAATTGTAAGATGTATCCATGTCCAACACCTGGAAGGTTACCTCAAAATCCACCGGGCCTATAGTTAATATCAAATCAGTTTCACCGATGGTGTCCCTCTTAATGCTATCAAAATCTCTCACACAAACATTATCAGGACGAATCCTTCCTGTCCCGATTTCCATTTTTTGCAATGTGGAGAGTGGGCAGATGTCAACGCCTGAGCCTCTATCCACCATGACTCGCTTGACATAGTAACCTTCACACTTGACAGTTAGATGCAAGGCTTTGTTATGGGCCGCTCCCTCGGGAGGTAAGTCATTTTTACTAAAAGAGAGTTGATTACCGCCAAACCATCCAAGGGCGTCATTGTTCGGAGGCACCATCTTTATAGCCCGAGAACACAATACTATGGCCCGAGGACCCTACTTTTATCTTTTGCATATCATTATTCAAAGGCATCATGGTTTGGAGGCATCATTCTCATAGCCCAAGAACATCATTTCATAGCCCGCGAATCTTTATTGTACGCTTCATGGCCCAAGATGTCATGGTATGAGGACGTCATCCTAATCGTCTGAAGATAACATTCATGGTCCAATGGGAACCTGCATCACGTTTAAATTTGGCACGATATTATTGTATTACTCAATTGCAGGTACATCAGCAGGCAACAACATTACAGCAGGAGCGATTACACTCCGGTTCTCGCAACACATCGGTCCCTGACCACCCTTCCCTAACCTAAATATTGCGTCTGTCTCTTCAAAACATCCATCGGCACATTCCGTCGATGCATCTTGAACTACATATGACCTGATTCCTGTAAAACTAGGGATATGTAGGCAGCTTGGGAACCAGAGCTCGGTCAAAACCTTTCAAATTATTTCGTTCGGTCAAAATTGGCCATCATATCTTTACCCGACAACTCTTTCATCCTTCCCGGGTAAAGACGAGCAGCTGCTTATATCCAATTTTTCCCTATGCCTTTTCATATATTCAAAATATCCTCAAAAATAGCATATATAGGCATATATAAGCATAGCTAAACTTTTGGCATTTTTCCTACTCGTTCAAAAGTTTTAAAATCAATTTATTGTCTATTTTTAATAGCATAAAATCAATAGTTACTCCCAAAATTATCCTTTTTTGATGAGTACTTTATTCTCTTCTCAAATTTACACCAATGTAAGCACGTGATTTTTGCCCTTAGCAAATTATTTCAAAAGTTTCAAATAAATGACTTTACAATTTTTTGTTGTATTTGGTGTTAATTGACTGCATGATAATTCATATTAAAAATACAAAAATATGCATTTGGATTAGGAATTTAATTTCACATTTTTAGTATTAATTTGGTATTAATTTGTTTTAGAAAAATTAAAGAAAATCCAAAAAATAGTTTCTCTGCACTTTTAATTGTTAACTGTTGCATTTATCTTTTAAGCAGAATTTTAAGTAATTTTAGGAGTTGAATAATTTAATCTCAAACTATTTAAGTATTGGTTTTAATTTTTACATTTTATAAAATTAGGAAAAATACAAGAAAAATACAAAAAATATATAAAAATAAAAATGAAATACAAAAGCAAAGTGAATAAAATACAAGAAGTAGTTAAAAGGAAAAAGGGACTGTTGAATTGAGGATCTACCCGCCCAGGCCCAAACCAATACCCTCCCCAGCCCAAATGTTTAACCTGCGCCCAGGCAGCCCAAATCCAGCAATAATTAAAACGACGTAGTACCATGACCAAACTACGTCGATTGGTGTTAAAAATCAAGGGTAATCTTGGCCCTCCCTTAAATTCCATCTGACGGCTCCCATTAATACCAGTTGATTAAATAAAAATGTCCAAATAAGCCCCATAACCCTAGACCAGCCCTGTCTTCCTCGTATCTCCCTGAGCCTCGCCGGAACCTTCACCGGCGGCGAACCAAACCTAGGCCAAACCGTTTCAAATTTACACCATGGATTCCACAGATCACCCTCTTTCCATCCCTGGTAGTGCCATCCCTCGAATCCTTCTCTATCCCCTCGAATATCCATCAGAAGATTTTTTGGCCACGACGAGACTAATGCCAAATGACCCCAAATTTACACCATAGAACCGCCCAAGCCTACTCTACCCAACCCCCATAGTGGCGTCTCTCGAATCTTCCTGGATTTGCTCGAATATTAGTTTTCACTTCTCCGGCAAAAACCTTAAAACAACCAAAGCGCATGCAATTGACGTCAAAGGATCCCTGGGCGTTCCTTGTGAGAATTTGAGTGTCATTTAGAGCCAAGAGTCATCAGAATTGGCCGAGTTTTGAAGTAGTGATTGGTCGGAGTTCTGTGTCATCAGTGAGTCTCTTGTTTCAATTTTTTGCATGATTATTTTTATTTCTTTTTCATTTTCTGTTGTTATGTATAAGTAAAGCCTGAGTTACAACTTCTTGATATGGATTTCTAGTTGGTTCTGTGTTGATTTCATTTTCATTCTGTTCGTAATTGTTATTCTTTTTTTATTAGATTATTTTAATTGGTTTTGGGGTCGCTTAATCTGTTTGGTTAATATTGGTTTCGATTTGAATACCTGTTGAGATTTGGTTCAATGCAATGTTCCTTAGCCTAGGATTAATATCTTCTAATAAGTCTGGTTTAGTTAATATCTGATTCTAATTAATTTCTTAATCAAAATCATGTGTGGCTATTAGTTAACTTTTAGATTAATGGCTTAGCTATAGTTGATAGATTTATTTGGAGGGGTAGTTTGGGGAATAAACAAGAGGAATAAAATCATACTGGGGGAGATCACATGTGAGAGAATTCAGGTCTTATTTGGGGAAGGGTGGGTCATAGAAGCTTCTAGTATTTTTGTTTACCTATAAATAGGGCATTAACTTGCCTTGAAGTGAGAGTTTTTGGGAGCCTGAAAATTTTCCCCCAAAATCTCTTTTCTAAATTTCAGACAAAAATTCGAAATTCCAACCCTGAAAATCCAAAAACAATAGAAATCTGATTGAAAAATCCACAAAAAAAAAATACGGTTCCATTGATATTTCAGAGGAATTTGAACCTCTTAGCTTTTTGCTTCACAGCTTTAGTTCAGTTTTGGTCAATCGAGGCCTCGTAGATCTACTAGTAGTGATTTTCGAGTGGAGTTGGGATTAATTGAGAATATTTTAGACTGTTTTGTTGACTGATTGGTTTCAAAAAGTGTTCTGTGGTTGCTCTTGAACTTATTCGGATGTTAAGTGTATTTGGATGCTATTGGCGTTATTCTGTTTTTGAAAACAATTCTCGGCTGTTCACTCCATTTTTCTGAGCTGTTTATGACAATCAATTGCTGCTGCTGACTCTCATCTCCTTGTTCTATTTTAAATCCAGTTACACACGTTGAATTCACAATGATGTAGTCATGAATTGGAAAGGAATGAGGTATTATTTTCAGATCTAGGATCATATAAATGTTGTAGTTGTAGCTAGTTTAACAATGTATACNCTGTTTGAATTTGTATTGGACTATTTGAATTCGTGGTGATTTAGCTGTAGATTTAGTATAGTTCATACTTATTTTAGTTTAACATTTGTTCCGTTAATTTTTTAGTAATAGTGTGGATCTGTAATTAATTAGCATTTTTAGTTTGCTGGATTTGAATTAATTCAATGTCCGATTATATAATAATTAGTTTGTAGAAGCTTATTTCGAAACGTGTATGATTTTTGAGTGTTAAACTAGTTGAGATGAAACTAATTTGAAATTAAGCAGCACATTGAGCATTAACAAAAATCAGTTTTATTCTGTGTTGTACATTATTAGCAACTGAAGATTCAAATAAAACCAGTAAATAAGTTTGCTCTTTTCCTGTTTCAAGTCGTTGAGCCATTGTGTCAATATTCATAAACATATATTTGCATTTTGGTTTAGCCGTGTGATTTGGGGCCTTGGTATTCAAAATGGCAGCCCAAGTTAATACATGATTATTCATTGGGTTTGGGCCAGACCTTTAAGGCCTTAAAAGTTCCATACATTTGTCACGACCCAAAATCCACTAAGGATCGTGGTGGCGCCGGACACCGCTGTCATGCCAGTCTATTAGATTATCGATTTAAAAAAAATCCTTTTTAAATACATCAAATTCTAGAATTTTCCTTCCATTTTCACCAATAAAAGGGTTTTGCTTCAATTCAAATTAACAATAACAATTAAGTCAACTTTTCGAAAACCATCCCAGAACCCGGTGTCACAAGTGCATGAGCGACTACTGATGATAAAATAAAATACAATCTCTGTCCGGAATACAATGGACAGGAAATAAATAAATCAAGTACAGAAAGGAACTACACTAGATGCAGGTCACCTCACAATTTGCAGCTCACCTAGTCCTTGAATCGTCCGTGCTGCTGCGCCCAGAAGGCCGCTATAATGAAGTATACCTG